>BSBK01008667.1:85000-240000 GCA_027943335.1 Chamaecyparis obtusa | reverse complement strand
GCTCAATATTACAATTCCATTTAGGTTGCTATTTTTGTACACATCACATATAGACATTCTCCTGATAGCACAAAAGATGAGTGAAAGATAATCAGAGAGTGCCATTTTTATATGGGCGATGATAGGTCTCACTCTAATCAGTTTGTTCGACATTGTTTCCAGAACTATTTTGACTTCTTCTAGGAAAATGGTATTGTTATGGATAGGCATCTCATTTGGTCTGATAATTGCACCGGCCAATTTAAGAATGCCAGAATGTTTTATTGGTTGTGTAGAATGCATGTGAAGAGAGGTGTACCTCATATTTGGATTTTTTTTGAGTCAGGGCATGGGAAAGGGGAGCATGATGGAGTAGGTGAATGTGTGAAGAGAGCTCTAGTTAAGGAGCAATTGAGGATTTCAGGTGTTGTACTTTTTGATGCTCATTCTATTGTTGATTGGTGTACTTTAGCATTGTCATAGGGGGGATTCTTGATTCTATAGTGTGTAGATTCTTTTGGTTGGTTGAGGGGGGAACTATAGGAGATAGATTGGATTGTCAATCAATGAAAGACTCTTAAAAAATACATTCATTCTAAAGCTCCAATAGTAGTACATGGACCATTTGGACATGAGAGTTGGCTTGTTTTTGCCCCATGTGTTTTCAGTATGATTGGGATCATTGTGAGTCAAGTGAGTGGGTGGATACATGGGTTCCATAGTATCTAAATACTTTATCTTTGACACTCTCTATAAGAAATGATGACATGGACACTTCAGTTGAGTATGACCATCTTTCAGATCTTGTGCAACCAGGAGATGTTTTTGCATTGGTTGCACCGCAGGGGAATGATGAGAGGTTAGATTATTGGTTAGCACATTGTTTACAAGGTAAACAAAAGCTTGTACAACTGATGACAGATGGTGATGGGTTCACATATCCTCCTGGTTCAGTTGTTGTTGCAGGAACATGGCCGTGAACATACATGATTAGAAAGAATGGAATTCACGCATTTGAAGACTATGAGAAGCACAAAACTATTCTCATGTATTCACACCTTGTTATAGCAACAAATGTCAAGTTGTCAAAGTATCAAGGAAGACCAAAGACAAAAGAACTTTGGACTATTAGTACTACTAATCATGAAGCACTATTGGAGACCTTGAAGCAAAGATATGATCCTTCAGGAACACTTGACTAGGTAATAAGTTAACTTAGTGCATTGTTTTCTAAGTTCATTAAGCTTAATTTCAATACATTAATTTCACCTTTCTTTGATTGTATTTTGACTCAATAAACTTGGTTTTGTATGTGGATTGTAACTTGTGCAGGAGCACCTATGAAGACACCTACGGTCACCATGGATCCAATCAAAGATAGAAGGACAAAAGGATCATTATTGGCTAATTGAGATCTTTTGAAGCCTATAATGGCAATTTGTAACAATCAATTTGATTTAAAAGTTAAATGTCCTATAAGTCTTGATAAGGACTTATGACCAAAATCATGTATGGGTGGCCAATAGTGCCAACAAGGGATCTTACATGTCATTTACTTATGTCATTTGCATGGTTTCAGTTCTTACATGTTTGATTGTTGTTTATAATTCTTTAAGAATATTATTTTTAATCATTTCAAACAATCTATAGAAGTTAAACCTCAAACATAATAAGCTTAATCATGATTAGTTTCACAGTTCAAATTTCAAACATACCACTAACAGTCATTGCAATGGAACTGGGTCAAGAAAAGAAGTGTGCATGGTTTCCCATTTCATTTTTCTCTTGTTTCAGAATGAAAACCTAATTGTTTCCACTACAGAAAAGGACATATTCCCAAGGACTACTTACTCAATCTGTAAAACACAACTGCTTGCAAGCTGCCTAGTGTACCATAATGCATTGTGTGTTTTATGGTATGCAAGTGACGTGCTTTCTAAGTTTTCTCAAGAGAGTAAAAGGGTTAACTTTTTCGTTACTGAAAATGGTGTGCACTATAAGTTGGTGGTTCACTTTCATGACATTGTAAATGCTAGTGACAACCCAGTTTCACCCATGGAGTCACTAGAATGCTCGCAACCACACTCGACCAAAGTGACCCCAAGGTGCACTAAGCATGATCGGGAAGTGATCTTCTGGGGCTCATATCTTGGACCTCATGAGATGTATTGACAAACTGTCAAGGGATACATGATTGTGTTTCCAAGGTCTACAATAACCTCTCTCAATTTTGGGTGATTCAAATTTGTTTGCATTTCGCAAGATGATCTCAGTCGATGCCAAAACTTGCAGTGAGGGTTAGCTGAAAGCGGCTCAATAGCGTATCTTTCAAACTGTCTGACCTAGCATCAAACCATCTACTCCATCAGCTCTAGTTGGCTAGGTAAACACCAGGGACAACACTGTTTCACCCACAGAGTCATTGGAACGCTCACAACACCGCTCAACCCAAGTGACCCCAAGGTGCACTAAGCATGATTGGGCAACAATCTTTCGGGGCTCATATCTCAGACCTCATGAGAGGTATCAACAAACCATTAATGGCTATAGGATTTTGTTTCTGAGGTCTACAATAACCTCTCTCAGGTTTGGGCAATTCAACTTCATTTGCGTTTGGGAAGATGATCTCAGTCAATGCCAAAACTTACAGTGAGGGTCAGTTGAAAGCCACTCAACATCGTATCTTTCAAACCATCCATCCTGGCATCAAACCATATGCTCCATTGGCTCTATTTGGCTAGCTAAATGCCAAGGAAAACCCCATTCTACCCACGGAGTCACTGGAATGCTCACGACACCGCTCGATCCAAGTGACCCCAAGGTGCACTAAGCACAATTGGGCAGCGATCTTCCGAGGCTCATATCTCAGACCTCGTGAGAGGTATCAACAAAATGTTATGGGTTACAAGATTTTTTTTCCAAGGTCTACAATAACCTCTCCTGGTCTTGGGTGATTCCACTTCATTTGCATTTGGCAAGACGATCTTAGTCGATGCGAAAACATGCAATGACGGTCAGTTGAAAGCGGCTCAGCAGCGTATCTTTCAAACCATCTGACTTGGTATTGAATTGTCTACTCCATCAGCTTTGGTTGGCTAGGTAAACACTAGGGAAAACTTTGTTCCACCCATGGAGTCACTGGAACACTTGAGACACTGCTCGATCCAAGTGACCCCAAAGTGCACTAAGCACGATTGGGCAGTGATCTTCTGAGACTCGTATCTCAGACCTCGCGAGAGGTATTGACAAAATATCAAGGGCTACAAGATCATGTTTTTGAGATCTACAATAACCTCTCTCATTTTTGGATGATTCCAATTTGTTTGCATTTGGAAAGACGATCTCAGTCGATGCCAAAACTTGCAGTGAGGGTCAGTTGAAAGCAGCTCAGCAGCATATCTTTCAAACCATCCACCCTGGCATCAAACTATTTTCTCTATTAGCTCCAATTGACTAGGTAAATGCCTGGAACAATCCTATTCCACCCATGAAGTCACTAGAATGGTCGCGACACCGCTCAACCCAAGTGACCCCAAGGTGCACTAAGCACGATTAGGCAGTGATCTCCCAGGGCTCATATCTCAGACCTCATGAGAGGTATTGAAAAATTGTGAGAGGCTACGAGATCATGTTTCTAAGGTCTATAATAACCTCTCTCAATTTTGGGTGGTTCCATTTCATTTACTTTTGGCAAGATGATCTCAGTCAATGTCAAAACTTGTAGTGATGGTTAGTCGAAAGCAAATCAGCAGCGTATCTTTCAGACCGTCTGACCTGGCATTGAACCATCTACTCCATCACCTTTGGTTGGCTAGGTAAATGGTAGGGAAAACCCCGTTCCACCCACGGAGTCAATGGAATGCTCACGACACTGCTCGACCCAAGTGACCCCAAGGTGCACTAAGCATGATTGGGCAGCAATCTTCTGAGGCTCGTATCTCAGACTTCCTGAGAGGTATTGACAAACCATCAAGGGCTATGGGATTTTGTTTCTAAGGTCTATAATAACCTCTCTCAATTTTGGGTGATTCCACTTTGTTTGCATTTGGCAAGATGATCTCAGTCGATGTGAAAACTTGCAATGACGATCAGTTAAAATCGGCTCAGCAGCATATCTTCCAATCCGTCTGACCTGGAATTGAACCATCTACTCCATTGGCTCCAGTTGGCTGGATAAACACAAGGGACAACCCCGTGCCACCCACGGAGTCACTAGAACACTCGCGACATAGCTCAACCCAAGTTATCCCAAGGTGTACTAAGCACGATTGGGAAACAATCTTCTGGGGGTCATATCTCAGACCTCATGAGAGGTATTGACAAATTTTCAAGGGCTACAGGATCATGTTTTTAAGGTCTACAATAACCTCTCTTAGTTTTTGGTGATTCAACTTCATTTTCATTTGGCAAGACGATCTCAGTCGATGCCAAAACTTGCAGTGAGGGTGAGTTGAAAGCAACTCAACAACGTATCTTTCAAACCATCTAACCTAGCATCAAACCACCTACTCCATCAGCTCCAGTTGGCTAGGTAAACACTGGGGACAACCCCATTTTTCCCACAGAGTCACTGGAATGCTTGTGACACTGCTCAACCCAAGTGACCCCAAGGTGCACTAAGATAAATGGGTAGCAATCTTCTGGGGCTTGTATCTCGGACCTCATGAGAGGTATTGAAAAACCATTAGGAGATATTGGATTGTGTTTTAGAGGACTATAATAATCTCTCATGTTTGGGTGATTCAACTTCATTTGCGTTTGGCAAGATGATCTCAGTCGATGCCAAAACTTGCAGTGAAGGTCAATTGAAAGTGGCACAGCAGCGTATCTTTCAAACTATCCAACATTGCATTAAACTGTCTACTCCATCAGCTCTAGTTGGCTGGTTAAATGCCACTGACAACCCTGTTCCACCCACAGTGTCACTGGAGCACTCACGACCATGCTTGACCCAAGTGACCCCAAGGTGCACTAAGCACGATTGGGCAGAAATCTTCTAAGGCTCGTATCACAAACCTCATGAGAGGTAATGATAAAATATCAAGGGATATAGGATCATGTTTCTAAGGTCTATAATAACCTCTCTCAGTTTTGGGTGATTCAACTTTGTTTGCATTCGGCAAGATGATCTCAGTCGATGCCAAAACTTACAGTGAGGGTCAGTTGAAAGTGGCTCAACAGCGTATCTTTCAAACCATTTGACCTGGCATCAAATCATCTACTCCATCATCTCTAGTTGGCTGAGTAAATGCTAAGGAAAACCTCATTCCTACCACAGAGTCACTGGAACACTCGCGACACCGCTCAACCCAAGTGACCCCAAGGTGCACTAAGCACAATTGGGCAGGAATCTTCCAGGGCTTGTATCTTAGACCTTGTGAGAGGTATCAAAAAACCCTTAGGGGCTATGCGATCATATTTCTAATGTCTATAATAACCTCTCTCAATTTTTTGCAATTTGACTTCGTTTACATTTGGCAAGATGATCTCAGTTGATGCCAAAACTTGCAGTGAGGGTCAGTTGAAAGTGCCTCAGCAGCGTATCTTTCAAACCACCCCAATCTAGCATTGAACCATCTACTCCATCAGATTTATTTGGCATGGTAAATGCTAGGGAAAACCCTCTTCTTCCCATGGACTCACTGGAACACTCGCAACATTGCTCGACCCAAGTGACCCCAAGGTGCACTAAGCATGATTGGGCAGCGATCTATCGGGGCTCGTATCTTGGACCTCATTAGAAGTATTGAAAAACCATTAGGGGCTATGGGATCATGTTTCTAAGCTCTATAATAACCTATCTTGGTTTTGGGCAATTTGACTTCATTTGCATTTAGCAAGACGATCTTAGTCGATGCCAAAACTTGCAGTGAGGGTCATTTGAAAGTGGCTCAGCAATGTATCTTTCAAACCATTTGACCTAGCATCAAACTGTCTACTCCATCAGCTTCAGTTGGCCAAGTAAACACTAGGGACAACCCCATTCTGCCCATGGAGTCACTGGAACACTCACAACACCGCTCGACCCAAGTGACCCCAAGGTGCACTAAGCATGATTGGGCAGCGATCTTCTGAGGCTCATATCTCAGACCTCGTGAGAGGTATCAAAAAACTGTTAGGGTCTACTGGATCATGTTTTTGAGGTCTACAATAACATCTCTCAGTTTTGGGTGATTCGAATTCATTTGCATTTGGCAAGATGATCTCAGTCGATGCCAAAACTTGCAGTGAGGGTCAATTGAAAGTGGCTTAGCAATGTATCTTTCAAACTGTCTAACATTGCATCGAACCATCTGCTCCATTGGCTCTGGTTGGATGGGTAAATGCCACTAACAACCTCATTCCACCCACAGAGTCATTGGAACACTAACGACCACGCTCAACCCAAGTGACCTAACAACGCAAGGGCTACATTTCTCTGTGCATTTAGTAAAGCCCAATATGATGAGTTATATACATAGTGAGTATATATATAGTATTGAAACAATGTAGTACTAAGTGGCTCAAGTGAGTATATATAATGATATAAAACATAAGAACATATAAAATCTATAGAAGTTAAACCTCAAACATAATAAGCTCCATGAACAGGGTATTTCAGAGTAAAGAAAAATAAATGTAACTTCAACAAGATATAATTTAAATCATAATGATAATCATAGTCGAGATATAACTTCACCATTCAATTCTATAAACATGAATAATAAATATGTATACAAAAGATGACACAAATATAACATAAAAATGAACATGTTCTATATATAGAAAGTATCAAATGTATCAAAAGTATCTCCATATACAAATATGGCACATGCCATTTCAAAATGTCTACAAAATCAATGTTTCAAGGTGTACAATGTGGCATATATGCCATCTCAAAATGTGCCAAGTGGCATCTCTAAATGACCACAAAACTAAAACTACATCCTATGCCATAGGGGGATCATCAAAATGTAGCCTCTTTGAAGAAGTGTTTGCCTCTGATTAATCCTGCATAAAAAATGAGTTCAAACCCAAGTTAGATTGATTAATTTATATTATTTGTACATATATAGTAATTTAATTAAAATTATTATTGAATACAAATATCTGTACCTAGCCTCTTAGTTGCCTACCATGATCAGGTGTCCTAGCATAAGTCCTTGGTACCAAAGGGACCATGCCAACAATACCAACTCTAACCTATAAATATATATTTGCAATAATGAGATTAGTAGAGTGGTGCAACATAGAGTAATAAATCTACAAAACAGGATGATTTGAACTAAAATTAAAACTTACATCTAGTGATACCTCCTCTGGAATAGTGGGCTGGGTCAACAAAGATACGAAAGATTCTCGTGGGACCTCCCTCACACTAGGAGTAACCTATGAGAGTAAAAAGATTGTCAATTATATATAAATGTACTTCATCATAACAACCCTGGTTACAAAATACAAATAACAATATGTAAAAGTCTACGTACAATCGGGCTATCACTCCGAATCGAGATGCCTGTCAACCTAGGCTCCCAAACCCGTGTCAAAAAATCATCAATAGCCACACCCTATATAATAAATTCAAGTAAAATATTTATTACTACACACAAGTGGCATACATATGCATGCATAATTAATCTTAAACAATTAATTACCTTTCCTTTATCAACACCTGATGAAGGAACCCCCTCGTGCCCCCCACTGACATTGGTTGTAGCCTACAAGAGTATAATAAGATGACAATATATTAGTAAATGTATGAATTTTATTGCTCTAATTGATAGAGATTTAAGCATGTACACCAAATGATATAAAAAAACTAATGGGTACATAATTTATAATATACTGTATAGGCATCAAAGCCAAATAAAATGGCCAAAGCTGTGGACTCATCCACCTGTGTCAACTCCTCCTGTGTCATCAACTGAACATAAATGGAAAAAATATATATACATAAGTGCATGCAATCATTAAAACTAATCTAAATAAATAAATTAAATAATTCATGTGACAAATTTATTTATAATGTTTACTCTTACCATATCAATAGGAGTCCATGGCTCTGCGTACACCTCCTGAGCACTCTCATGAGGTGTTGCAGCCTCTGCAGCTGCATCTCCTACATCCTCCTCATCAATAACATACTGATATGTATCAACATCAATAAGTGGTCTGAGGCACATATTCTTGCATATAATGCAAATATGGGGCTCACATACATGTGAACTCTTGTGAGATGTGGATGTGCCAACATCATCCATAGCAGGAGGCAACACTGACCTAGTCTGCATGATCAACTAATCACTCGACAAATGACTGGCCCTAATAGTCTGTGAGGCAGCCTCTGCAATGATATCGGGATGCTGCACTCAAGGAGGGGGTGAGACATCAGTGGGGGGGACAAAGGTAGTGGCCTTTTTGCACTGGGAAAATGGCCTAGTCTGAGGAGCTCCTCCACCTATGCCCATGTTGGGCCTCATACTCCAATAATTAACATTGTGACCAAGCACAAACTCAGGATACAATTTTTTTATGAAATAGAAAGGGAGCTCCAAATTGCTATGGGGTGGTTTATCAAAAACCATCCACCAGCGATCCCAAAAGTGTGTGCACATTGCTTCATTTGTGCACCATTTTATTGATAATTTGGGCTTTTTGGGGCCAACTAGTATTCCGGTTTTAGGATTCACAAAAATAGAGGCTATATCTTCCTTACTTATATTAAGGGTTGCATTCCCATCATGGTCAAGCCCATCATCAAATTGGGTGTGCATATCATCACTCCAATGAAGAGCAGCATTATGTTGGTGTGTGAGTGTGTCAATATTTTCAACAATAGTATTTAATGTGGCAAGCATGGGACCTAACATAGGTATATTCTGATATGTGTTTTGGAAACCCCGTATTGTGTTCAAATTATCTTGTATCAAATCTTGTAAAGATGGAGGGTTTTGAAGCGGGGGATTGTTTTGGGGATTGTTATTTGGTGCAGGAGGGTTATTTTCTTCATTATCATTAGCCATGCCTGATTAAATAAAAAAAAAATCTAAATTTCAATTTGATTTCATATATTATTACAAAAATAAATACAAAACCCTATTTCTACCAAAAAAAACTACATTTAGCATCAAAATGAAATAAAACAATCAAAATCTATAAAGAATTTACTTACCATATAGTGTGGAGATCAAATTTGTTATTGCAAAAATTAGATACCCAAAAATATCATGTACCTCATATTTTCAGTTGTTTTCCAAACCCAAAATGTGAGAAGAAATGAGGAAAATGACTTGCGGGTTTTGTTTTATGCCATAGGTTTTGGGTACCTGATATGATATCGGGTACCTGATTAAGCCTATGCTTTGGTATCAGGTTTTCCCACATGTACAGACACCCAAGCCTACTAAAAAGTCAACAAGCATTTTCATGTGCTTTTGGACGACTAAAAATTGAATATTTTTCACATCGCCACTTTTTGGCCCCTCATGATCTTGCACAAAATCATCAGTACAGACTACAAAATCCTTGGGCAAAAGGTATTTTCTCCACTTCTTAATAGCTTGAATCAATGCATAAAGCTTTAGATCATAAGATGAGTACCTTGACTTGGCCTCATTCTACCTTTCACTGAAAAATGCTACAGGTCTTCACTTTACAACCTAATTCAAGAAACTCATAAGATTTCAAAACAATTTAAGTGGTATGTGCTTGCAAGCATTATTTTGATCTCACCCCTGATGAAAAGATAAATACACTCTACCTCAATCACATTTCCGCCTGCATCTCCTCTCATCCATGCTCAAACTTAAAAGATCATCAGGAGATTAATCTCCTTAAATAAAAAATGAATTGAGATGCATATTTCATTTACATATCATAATAAAATTAACAAATAAAATTTTATAAGGCAATTTAAATTCCATTTATGATATCATTTTCATTACATCAATTTATTTCATCATAAAATAAATAAAGAAACATAACAACACTATGTCTTAATCATTTATTACAAACAACTTAATTTGACAATATTCGACCAAGTCAACATGAGTAAAAAAAAAATCACACAAATAGTTCTATAAACTAAGAACATCAAATCAGGTTATGACATAGACCTGATGTCTTATGGAAACATATCAAGAAGTTCACTACAAGGCTTAAAGCATAAACATAATAGAAATAAATTTAATAAAATAACTGTAGAAATGATCTATGCATGTCTTCTTCATCTTCCCAAGTAGCACCGTCAATAGAGAATTGGTCCCATTGGAACTTATACTACAATACATCTATGTCACACACCCTAATGGTATACATTATCAATGAGGCCGGTAGGTTGTACCAACACCACCCCTGGATCCTGAACATGTAATGCATGCCAATCAAGAATATGAGATGCATCTAGATGGTACAGTTTCAACAAGGAAACATGAAAAACATTATGGATTTTGGAAAGATAGGGTAGTAGAGAAAGTCTGTAGGCAATGGGGTTGATGACTTCCAAAACATCAAAAGGAACCACATATCTTCATGCAAGCTTTGGATACTTGCCAAAAGAGATTGATATTTTATGTTGTCTCACACACAAAAACACCTTGTCACTTTCCCTGAAGTGTCTGAAAGAGAAATTCCTATCTACATAACTCTTTTTTCTATTAGTTGCTTCCTTCAGCTGAGTACGAATCAAATTCATACATTCTTCCATCTCTCTTAGCGTATCAGGACCAATGATCATCCTATCCTCTACTCTATCACAACTAATGGGAGTACGAAACTTCTATCCATAAAGTGCCTCAAAATGCACCATTCTCAAAGAAGCATGGTAAGAGTTGTTGTAGGAAAACTCTACCAATGAAAGATACTCTTCCCATTTATACTACTGATCCATGCAATATATATGGATTAAATCTTCAATGACTTGATTCACTCTCTCAGTTTATCCATCTGTCTATGGATGATAAGCGGTACTGAAATTCAGCCTAGTTCCCAAAGATGCATTCAAAGTTGTCAAAAACCTTGATGTCATCCCAGTATCCCTTTTTGATATGATAGTCTCAGGTACCCCATGCAATCTAAAATTTTCCTGGACAAACTTCTTGGCTGAATCCAAAGTTCCATATCTCAAGCTCCTTGGAATAAAGTCATCTATCTTGGTTTTCTTTTTAAATACAACCAATATTACATCATGTCTATGTCGTGTCATGGGTAAACCTTAGATAATATACATATTGATGACTTGCCACTTATACTCTGGTATATCATGTGGGTACAGAAGTCCTACTAGGTGGATATGTTCAACCTTAACTCAATGACATTCTAAACACTAGGCTATATAAGATATCACATCACACTTTAGCACTGGCCAAAAATACAATGGCCTCAAATCAACAATCATCATGTTTACCCCTGATGTCTTAAAAAAGCAGTGCAATACATTTCCTCTACAACCACCTTCCTCAAACCTTCTCAATTAGGAATATACATCTTGTCTTGGTATCTCATGATACCATTGTCCTCAAAAGTGTATTTGTCAAAATAGAAATTTGATGTATCTACAAGTAATGTTGTCTTATCCATCTCATAATGGTCATCTCCTGAAAGATTCTCTAACACATATTCTCTCAACCGAGTTCTAGAAGTAGATATAGAAGAAATGTATCTTCTTCTTATTAGAGAATCTTCTCCTCTATTCTCTTTCCCTTTAATATACTCAATGCTAAAATCATACTCACTTAGAAACTCCAACCGACGTCTCTGTCTAGCATTGAGATTAGGTTGTCCGAAGATATACCTAAGTACTATGTAATATGTCTTGAACTTAGATGGATTACCCAAAAGATAATGTCTCCACATCACTAAAGCATGAATAATTGCCACCAATTCCAAATCATGAGGAGCATAGTTAACCTCATACTATTTCATTTTTCATGACTCATAACACACTATCTTACTATCTTGCATGAGAACACCACCTGAAGCATCAATGATAACTATAAAGTGCCCATTAGGATCTAGAATGATAAAGATAGGACTAGATGTGAGCTTCTATTTAGTAACTAGAATACTTTCTCACATTCATTAGTCCACTCATATATTTTCCCTTTTCTCTTAAGAGATGTAATAGGTGCTAAAATTTTGGAGAATCCCTCCACAAATTTCTTGTAATATCCTACAAGACCCATGAAACTTTTGACTTCACTCACATTTTGAGGAGTTGGCCACTCAAGAATGGCTTTGATCTTCACCGGATCTACTTCAATTCCATCCATAGAGATGATATGACCCAAATAGTTAATCTCTTTCTAATAGAAAGAACACTTTGATAGTTTCCCATACAACTTATTGTCTCTTAGATGTTGTAAAATGACCTGTAAATGTTCCTCATTTTCCTCCATACTCTTGGAGTAAATTGAAATGTTGTCAAAGAATATCTCTACAAACTTATTGAGACAATCCATGAACACTGTTCATTAAGTTCATAAATGTTGTAGGTGTAATTGTCAATCCAAAGGGTAAGACTAAAAATTCATAATGCCCATACCTTGTCTTGAAATTTGTTTTAGATATGTCCTCCTCTTTGATCTAGAGTTGATGATATACAGACCTCAAATCAATCTTGGAGAACATAGTTGCTCCCTTCATTTAATCAAAAAGTTCATCTATACATGGAAGAGGGTATTTAATGGTCACCTTATTCAGCATTATGTAATCTATGTACAATCATAAGGTACCATCTTTCTTCTTCGCAAATATCACTGGAGGTCCCCATGGCAAAACACTAGGGAAAATAAACTATTTATCCAAAAGTTCTTACAACTACACCTTCAACTCATACATTTCAATGGTGGTCATTCAATATGGAAACTTAGATTGAGGATCAATTCCACACATCACATCAACTGAGAATAAAATTCTCTTTTTAGAGGTAACTCAGGTAACTCTTCAGGAAAAACATCCTCTAATTCTTGCAACATAGGGAAATATCTTAAAATAGGAGGTGCATACAGATCTTTGACATAAGCCACATACATGATACACCCCTTTCTCTTTCTCTTTTTCAATTTCATGGCATAAATTTGTCTAAGTTCAAGAGACCTTTTCACACCATAGAGTATTACAAGATTGTCTACATCATCAAGGCATTCAACTGTTGTATCTTTGCAGTTCACTATGGCCTTATGTTCTACTAACTAATTTATGCCCAAAATAACATCATAGGAACCTAAACATGCAAGGTACAAGTTTACTTGCATTTAAAAATCAAGAATTTCAATCTCACCACAAGATAGACGGGTAAAAGCACAAAGCTGTGTCACGTTTCAGGACAACTTATCAGCAAAGCTAAATTTGAGTATTTATAACTAAAATTATTTTTTTATCAAACATATGGTCTAGCTAGATTCATTCTAGCTAAGTTAGATAAGTTCTTCACCTTTTCCAATTGGAAATATCTATTAAATGCATGTTTTATAACAATTACTAAAGAAATAAAATTATTTCAGAAAAATGATGTTTCAATAACTCTCACTATTTTTAATGATATTTTTTTACAAATATAAAAATACCTTTTTTTAGAGCACAGAGTCAAGATTATCATTATATAATTTTTATAGTATTTTAAGTAGATCTAATATATTATAATTTCAAAATACTGCAAGTAGGTATTTTAACATTCGAGAACAAGATGCTTCAAAAATAGAAAAAAATAGTAAAACTTATCAAAAAAATTGAAAATCTGTATTTAACACTAGAGGAGAGAGTTATCTTTAAGAGTGTGTAATTTATTTTCTGAATGGTGTAGATTTGATAGGGGAAATTTGACGCGAGATGAAACCTATCGATTTTAGGTATGTTCGACTTTGAATAGTTATAACAGAGAAAATATAAATTGAAAACTAATTTTTCTTCATTTCTGCACTAGCTGTACATTTTATCTATGACATATTTTGAAATCAAAGGAAAAAAAGATTATTTGCATATATTTTTTTGGTGCGGACAAGACCCTCATTTTTCAGCCATTTTTAGCAAGTAAAAAATGGACTTAAAATTTTTTAAAACTATGTGAATTCTTGTTAAAAAAAAATTAAAAAAATTATAGGCATAAACTTCATCCACTTTTACACATTTCATTAGTTTACATCATCTCCAAATTTTAAACATAAATGTCATTTTTATGTCGTTGAAGTTAAAAATTTTATGTGTTGTTGGCCTTTTCCTTTATAAAAGTGTGACACAACTTTGTACTTTTACCCAGACATTGCTCAACTTTATACTCTGCCTTGTTTTTATATTTTACCATCCATGGCTCTATCATATATCCTGCTCTAACTAGTAATTTAGAAACTACTCTGGGATAGATATAAAGCATTTTTTTGCTTCGGTATCAATCAAAATAGAACCAAGAAGCTTATCGACCATCTAAATGGGTGTTACCTAAAAATCAGCCTGTCTGTTATTCACAGTTGCATGAATCTAGTGCTGAGTCTAAGATCCTTTTCCATATCTATGGGCTGATTACTGAGGAAAAACACTAGCGTACTGGTCAGCTCCATAAGTGTAGCAACCATCTCGTGGTCTCTACTTACCATCAGGTTTATTCCTCCTATTGTCATAACTGTTATTTCCTATCTTTTTGTTACCATTGTTGTTCCTTCCAGCATTACCTTTTCCCTTGCCTCATATTATGCACCTATTTTCGACTAGTATCCTTTGGTTTATTATCTTGAAACTTCCCTTATATCCCTTATGTGCACTAGTCCTTTAAGTCACTCTAATTGAAGTTACCTGCTTTAGTTTCTCATCTTGTCGCAAGGCCTCCCTAAAATAAAAGTCCATAGTCTTAGGATCATGCATATCCACTTCTGATCCTATCTCTGGACGTAATCCAAGAATAAACTTACAGGTTTTGAACCACTCATCCTGCTGATATTGAGATACATACTTTACCAAATGGTAAAATTTCTCATGGTATTAAGTGATAGTCAAAACTCCATGAATCAAGTTCTAGAATTCACCCACTTTCCTATCATAGTATAGATGAGGTAGCCACCTCTTATAGAAATGTACTAGGAATTCCTCCCAAGAGATCTCACTAGACTACATCTTTTTTTGGCATCTCATTGTCCCACAAAGTACCAACCTCACCAACCAATTTTAAATCACCCGACATAGCTCTAGACTCAGCTCAAAAATTACAAACATGAAAATACTTTTCCATGGATACTATCCATGCCACACCAACATCACCGATGGCCTTACCATCAAATGAAGGAGGTATGACTTTCTTAAGGTCCTTACTAAGTTCCTCTTCTATTATAGCCCCATGATCTGCATTTTGGTTCAGCTTCTCTTCATTCCTCCTATCCTCTTCTTCCTTTCTCAGTGCTTTCAAAAGTTGGTCCTCATCCAGTTTCTATTGAGCTTCAAGTCTTTGATCCTTTTCTCTCTTTCTTCTGTCCTCTTCATTATGTCTGCCCCTTGCATCTTGTTCAAGTTGTTCCATATGGTTATTTTGTTGTTGCAAGAGGTTCCTCTATTCTTTCAAGAGGTTTAGTATCTCATCCATCCTTAGATTTTGTTCCTCATTGACTCGTCCATTGCTGGATCCACCCCTATTACTATTTCTAGTTTGCACATTGTTAAATCACTCCTTGTACCAAGCATTAGTACACAACTTAGCTATAGAAGACCAAGGTCAGAGTGTTTAAAGATAGCTCTGATACCACATGTAAAGAACCATTTCCATACATAAGAGACACATAAGCTCTACAAATGAAAAATTAAAAATTCAAACTCAAAAATAAAGTCTACAAGATATAAAGACTTTTCCTCACTATAAATTCCATTTCCATTTTAAAGAAAATACAATAATATGAGATAATGTAAAATATCCTCAAATACGATAAATAAAAATCAACCATAATGTCGAATAGAACAATATGTGACTATATAGTACATAAGAGATGTCGACCATACTATCGTACATCAATCATCAAAGTACATAGATACAAATATAGATAAATACATGACCTTAAGGTCAAAATTTAATACAAAGTGTCTAAAATAAATATATGCCATCTGACAGTCAGGCAACCATCTGCATATTCCTATCTCCTATGCCATCAAACATTCAATTGTCCATCTACAAATCTTGAGATGAAAATGTGATCCAAGCATTTTTTCCACCCAACCATAGAGTGGTTAGCGTCCTCGAAGCTCATCCTGAAATGGAGAGCTCACCGACCCTTCTCAAGGAATTTATCAACTTGGCACTGATGGATCGGAAAGGAATCTGATGCAAGATGTTAACTAACTACTTTATCATACACAAAGTAGAAGTAACATAGATATGGCAGAGAGAAAGTACATAACCAACACAAATTCCATTATTTGTTTGCATAGCTTACGCTTAAGAAAATGAAACCAGATTTCTACTGGCGGGTAAAAGAAAGTAATATTTACCCTTCTCTGTTCACCCATATTCGACACGCTTTCCCATTGCATAATTTATTAAGTAATAACACTAAATACACATTCTCAAAATAAATTAATAACCATCGACAAATTTTTAGAATATAATTCAACAATTCACAGAATTCATCTTCTAAGATATGTTGAAATATGGTTTACAAATGAGTGTAAGCTTATTGCGAAAGTGTTTATGTCTAAATCTGGTTTTTGCTTTTCTATGTCTCTCAAATCATTATGGAAATTACAAATTTAGAAAATAGAGTTTTGCTAAACTTTTCAATAGCTTCTTGAACTTAGTTCCTCAGTTTTTCTTCTAATAATTTTGCATAAGGAGTTTATTAATAAGAATATTTTAGAGTTTTAAAACTACTCATCTTTTCTAATCTAATAGATCTGCATATAAATAATAGATTCAATGTTCTATAATAATAATAATAATAATAATAATAATAATAATAATAATAATAATAATAATAATAACCATCTTTAGATTTCTAAATTTTATCTTTTGGTGATGATGTTGAAGCTACACGATAAAAGAAAATTTTGAGTCTCAATTTAAAAGTAAATTCAACATACTTATTGTTCCAAATTTTTAGTAATGATAGCTTTTATAAAAAAAAAATTAGAATCTGGTATCCATAGCTCTATTGCTATAGGAAAATCATGCACTTACTATCTCAGTTTGACGTGATTTAAACAACAACAAGGTTTTCTAAGATTTCAACTAAAAGTCCAAAATGTTGATAATCCATCATACTGGTTTATGTTCTATCATTTATCACTAACGAAGATTCTAAAATTATAACTAATTTTCACAATTTTAAGTAAAATTCTTCCCCGCACTAAGAATTTTTATAAAGAAAAAAACCAGATCAAAATAAATAGTAATTTGCTGATAAGATGATGGTGCATTTTATTGTTCAAATGCTTTTAACAAACAAGGAAAATGTACAGTTTAAATACTAAAAAAAAACTAATATTTGGAAACTTCTTTTACAAAACGTAATACATGCATATTTTATCAAAATCTTTTCGAGTAAAGAAAATTACTTTCAAGAATAAAATACCAAGCAAAAATGAAGATGTCTATCACTATTTTCCTTCTGGCGATATTTTGTATATCTTTCTGCCCTATTGAAGTTTCTTGTACGTCCCCTATACCTCTATTCCTTGTATTCAGATCTCCTTCCTACTGTGACTGTCACTTCTCTTTTTCTTCCACAGGATTCCCCTTTTTATAAGATCCCCTTCCTTCTTATTGTTGTTGCCTCCCCTATTTTGATGTGTGATCTTCAACTCCTCTTTTTATTCCCTTCAATGTGCTACTCTCTTTCAAAAATTCTTGTGTGTCATTCTCTTTTTTTAACCTTCTTTCCTTCTTCAAAACGTGTTCCTCCTTCCATTTCAACCTGCACGCACTAAACTAATTCCCCCAGCTCAACTGTCGTCTCTAACTCTCCCTCCTTGAATTGTGTTTCTTCTCCTCTTAGCTTTCACTTCCCAAACTTATTTTACTTAATCTCCCTTATTTCTCCCTAAACTACATCCTCTGTTCACTCTCCTAAATCCCCAATCTGCACGTGCACCTCATTATGTTTAGTCGTTAATCCAGCAGAGTTAGAGTTGTAAACTCTTCATTCTCTTCCCTTTTATACTGTTGCAATCCCCTCCTTTCAATGCACGTGCAAGCATGGGGAAGAGTATATGCTTACTTGTGTTCATATTTTTGTAGATGTAGGAAGTCACCATTTTGGGATTATGACTACACAGTGTTTAGGTGAATGGGCAACACTAAAAAGTTGAAATAGAGATACATTCAATATTTTTTACTCAATAAAAAGTACTTCACATTATTTCAATGAAAGAAAACTATATTTCCTTCCTTAGTGTCTTAATGGAGGTGGACATAGACATAGCAAGAAACCGTCCAACTAGAAACAAATTCCTATACACAATGTTATTTATTAATATCAATCAAAGAGTTGTGTTGTACATCAAAATGCAGTTCTGAGGTAGCATAGTAAATTGCTTGAAAAATGCTCTATCTTGACCCAAAAGGCATGTTGCCAATGGGTGGTCCGGAGGTCATTTCATGTAGGTGATGTGTTTCTCACCTTTCTTATACCTCTCTGAGTGATTTTGAGTCCTTGGGCTATACCTTGAAATGGGTTTTTGACAGTTGATTTCTAGGTGCTCTCAATTTGCGGAATTTGTTGTGTCAGTTTTGTTTGGGAATGGTCACTTTGAATTTGAATATCTTGTACCCTGTTGACTTTCATGGGAATATGGGAATGGGAACTTGTTAATTATACTTCAGATAACCTATGTTTCAAGTTTCAGGTCATTATGACAAGTTTTGATAGGTTTTTCACATCCCTTTCCTGAGGCAGTTTCACAGTTTTGGAAACTGCACTTTTGCAACATTTCCCAAGAGCCCTGTTCGATGAGTTATAACTTTTGCCTCATGATTGAACTTGATGAAGTAATTGCAGATCTGTGTTGTACCCCTGGAGTTGTACCTATGTTCAAAATTTTAAGTCTCTAGGTATCTGTTAAGTCGGTCAACTGATGTCGTTTCATTTCCCATAATATTTTGTGCTGTCACGTTTGTCATCTTTTTCTGGGTACACCACTTTGGGGGCCTGCCATTTATGGCTAGTGATGTTTCATGCCAATCCGTTTGTTGTGTCATACTATGTGCATAAAAGTGTGCTTGTGTTCCAAATTTTGCGCCTCTACGAATCCATTAGCCATATTTTCAAATATCATTCCGTTTGCAAAAAATCAATGTTCAGCTAATTGTGATTCCCAGAATTTCAAGTGGCCTACTTTGTGCATGAATAAATTTTGGCCCAGATGTCGAATTGAGATGATTCCAGTTGCATCATATTCTATGGTCAAAATAATTTACTTGGCTGAAATTTCAAGTTGTTATGAATCCATTTGCATACTTTTTGAGATTGATTCCTTAGGCAAAAAATGATTGTTTTCTAGTCTGCCAGTTTTTGTTCTTGCAAGTCATCATTTTCAAGTGGTCGCCGTTTGTGGCTCGCTTATTGAAATCCAGTGCCGTCAGTTGCATTATGCTCAGTTTACCTGTGTCTTCCATCTGCCAAAGTTTCAGCCTCCCAAGTGTCAGTATGTTTTTATGCTAATGAAGTTTGTAATACAGGTTTTGGTGACTCAATAGTGTTATTATTCTGAAGTTTTTAATCATTTTGGACAATTAAAATTTCTTGCTTCCAAATGGCGGATAATTCTGAAAATTTGCAGAGTGTGAGACAAAGCTATAAAATTCATATGTGCCAAGTGGCAAGTTCTGAGAAGGTGTTTCAGTTTGTTTTCCAAGTCAGTCTTAAGGGGTCATTTGCAGTTTCCAGGCAGAATTTGACAATTAATATGGATGATGTTTCTGGTACTTTTGGTCGATGTCCAGTTCGTGGAATTTGTTCCTGAGAGTGTCATGGGCAAAATTTGAATGGGAACGAAAAAAAATTTAGCCAGGCCCACTTTTGGACCAGACTACATGCCATAAGTCTCCAGTGCTGCTTCTCAGGAAAAGAGCAGAGTTGGCATGGTCAAGTGTTTTTGTTTGAATGTTATTGCCATGTTTTAACAATTCAAAAGGTTGCTTATTGATGGGCTTGAAGTGCCAAGAAAAGGCGTAGCAAGCATGGATGAGACGTTGACTAGCATTCAAATAGAAATTAATGCCCCATCAATGAAGCATGCCACGAAACAAAATAGAGGGCAATCAATTGCTAAGGAAAATTTAAGCAATGAAAATAAAGCAAGGCATGATCAAACAAATCTTCCAATATAAACTTTTGCCTTTGCCTGATTCCCAAGCTCAACGTCAAACTTCCCTGAGAATTTCCATAGAGGAGCAGATGTCAAGGAAAGCGTAGGCAGCCTCCTATATAATAATCTTCAAAACAAAGGATTCGCAGTCTTTTTGACAAGAACTTAATCCAAGTTGGGGAAAATAATTCTCAATCAATAGGACTAGAGGCACGTTTTAAAGAGCAACAGCAGCGTGTGTATGTTTGAATTGGCTATGCCAATGAAAGAAGGGCCACCAGCATATGGCACTACAAATAGAGGCTGCCAGTCTACAGGTAAATGAACCCACGCATTTGAAATGGTTGGATTGTCAATGCATTTGGGAGCACTCACGCTATACTGGGTGAATGGATCCTTGCAAGATTTGAAGCGGTCTCTGCATAAAACAAAAGTGAAAAGGAGATCTCACGCCAGCATTAAAACAATTTGAAGACCCTATGCGTATTCAGAAGTCCCTCACGCACCGAAACAAGGAGATACTACCCTCAAACTTTGAAATGAACAATCACGCACTGCAAAAAAGGAAAGCAAGCCAGTGCATTTGAGAGGAAGGCACAATGTAAATAGAGGCGATGCAAATGGGGAAAGAGAACCACTATTATACAAACAGCTGCCAGCACGTGAAAGACAACACAGATTGCCAGTCCATGGCAAATACCTGCATTATGAATGGATAGCCAGCGCATACAAAAGTATCAGCGCAAACAAGTCAAAATTAACGCATTAAGAAAAAGAGACTCAATGCAGCATACGCATGAGCATTTTCAAATCAAAGGCTCAACATTTCAAAATGAAGGGAGCCAGCGCAGAATGGAGGTATTAGCTAATATATGCAAGGAAGTTGCTGAAAATGTTCTAGATATTATGTGTAACCAATATGGATCACATGTCTTGCGTAGTATTCTATCTCTCTGTAATGGATCATTGTTTGAATCTCTAGATAAATTTCATGTGAGAAATAGTGCCTCAACTCTAGCAAGTAGGTTAAATGGTTCATTCCAATAGCCTACAAAGCAATTTGACCTAGCACCGTTGCAGGCTTTTCCTAAATTGTTAAAATTCACTATTAGCAAAGATCTTTGAATATTCCAAAGATAGCATCTCTGTTATACAAGCAGACACTTTTGGGTGGCCTTGACTTTCAAACCATTCTGAGATTATTAAAAGGGTGATGATCTTTTTATAGAGCATAGTCTATCTTTGACGGAGGCTCTTTGTGGTTTCCAGTTTAACCTCAAACAACTTAATGGTAGGCATCACTCCGTCAAACAAAGGGAAGACTCTGCGTTTAAAAGGGGAATCTCATGCAATGTACCAAAAGGGGCCTGTGTTTTCCTTTTGCAGACCAACGTATTATACTAAGGAGGGCGCGCATTAAGTAATGGATGCAAACCAACAATATAGACACTGGCACACTCTGAAGAAAGCTTGTGCATAGATGTTTATGACCAGTGCGGTCTGCAAATATAAATGAGGCCTTGCGTAACAAATGGAGAAGAGGCTGCCTGTCACACCACACTTGACGCAATAAGAATGGAGTCTGCAAGAGAATCAATGCCAGCGTATGAAAATGGAGGGGTCTGTTTATCAAAGCTTGCGTCAAATGTGAAACCAGCACCATGAAATATGAGAAGGCAGCGCTCACAGTTGTGAAAAGTGTAAACAGGTTTATCCCACATTCGGTGGGTGGGAAGAGTTTATAATGTTTATATTTCCCAATACACACATTTGACATTAAGTAAAGGAAGAAGAGGTTATGTTGCCGCCTCAGCCATGTGGGCACCACCTAAAGGTGCGGGCCTTATTAAGTTAAATTTTGCAGGAAAAGATGAAGGTGTTGACTGGACGTCGGTGACACATGTCACGAGTTCGTGAATTCGCCAGAATATCGAGCAGTTAGCATTAGATGCCTGCGATTCAGCGACTAGCTGTTAGTTAACTTTGTTCGCCAATTCTCTGAATTTCTAGCGGTTAGCATGTCGCCGAATAGTTGGCGGTCAGCATAAAATGCATAGTCGCCCATTTGCCGAATAGTTGGCGGTCAGCATAAAACATCTAGCGAATGTGAGAATAGCTTCATGGTCGCTTAGTCGCTAGATGAGGTGGCAGTGTTCAAGTGGTACATTGGCCAATCTAAGCCTGCCACATGTCAGGTGGTTCCCCGCTGGAGAGATAAAATAATATTTTATTCTTTTCTTTCCTGCATTCAGAATTCAAAAATCAAAGTTATAAATGATAAAATTATATAGTTTGAACTATATAATAAATTCCAAAATTTAAGTTATAGAGCATAGGAGCTATTTTAATAGCCGGTGGCTTCATTTTTGGGCCAAATACTAAGTATCATATACCGTCGGAAAGGTCTCAACGCAAGGATTCCGATTTTGGAATCAAATTTTGCACAAGTGGTCATTTGCTCATGATATTTTCAGTTTAAAGTTTCATGGGGCCGGGAAGATATTTTGAAAATATCTATTTTGCTGAATCTGGTGATTCACAGTTTGTTTGAAAAGATGACAGGTGCTTTCCAGAGTTGAGAGCAGGTTCCATTTCTAGTTTGAAGGCAGATGATTCATCCTATGAGCAGATGAGAGAAAAAAAGTGTCACTTTGTAATGTCTCCTGAATTTCCTCTTGGCCTTCTTATTCTGAATTCTGAGTTGGATGAAAGGTTCCAATCTTTTTGCATGAGCAGAGCTCTGCAAGTTTGAGTTCCATAAATGCAAGTTTTTAGTTTCATTTCAGAGGTTTGATTCTGAGTTTGCTGTGATTTGAATGTATAGTTTCAGAATGATTCAATGGAAATACAATGAAAATCCTTTCTCATGTTTGTCTGATGTCTCTTTATGTCTTTGTCAAATTGTTGTATACTGATTTGTAAGGCATCTTTGTATACCTGTTGACAAGGTAAATGGTGTAATAATTTTCGAGTTTCTTTCAAGGAGAATGTAATATCTTGAAGATTGTTATTGATAGTATGATGTTTCATAAGGATCTGATGTCCAGATAGGGGAAAGAAAGAATGGTGTGCAAGGTGCATTGTTTGATTTCCAGTTGTATAATATTTGAAGTTTTCTGTTGATGTGCATCTCATGACTCCATGCCCAGGATTAGGCACTGGTTTGACTAGACTTGTAACCAAATCTTTTAAATCAACTTTCCCTTTTTGTTGATGAGTTTGAAAGATAGATTGAGCATGTGGGTAGGCTTCCCATAATAGAGATTCATCTCAGTTATGAATCCTATTGCAGGACATATTTATTCTATTTAATCCATTAGTGAATCTACTTATTAGGTGTTTGTATTAGTTCATATCAGTTTGCATAAGAAGAGAAGTAAGGTACACCCACCTGGGTCTGTGGAGCCCAAAGTGAAGAAGGATTCCATCCTTGTCAATTAGCATTTCTCTTGTCAGGAAAAGAGAATCAAAAGGGAGAGATCAGGTTATGGTCTAGTTATTTACCCGTGCAAGAAAAATAGCTAACAAGTTGCATTTAAACAATGTGTTAGAGCCAATGATTTTATTTTTAAAAATGTTGAGTATTAACTTTTTTTCCTTTGAAATTTTGTATTAGATAAATTCTTAAAAGAAAAAGATACTTCAATTTACCTTGTATTTTAATGAGTTGTAGATGAACGCCTAAGTTACAAAGTCCAATTCTTCATCCATGGAAAACAAAATTTTAGGATTATATCAATTTTATCAAAGTATTTCCTTTTCCATTCCACTCTTATCAAGACCAATGTCATTACCCCCCAAAAGCTATTCCTTATGACAATCCTAGTGCTATCTGATACCATAGAAATTCATTTCTTTTCTTTCCTTTGTTAACCGGAACTAGAGGAGGAGGAGCAAATTGTGGCCAAGAACAGTTTTTTGGTAAGGAAAATCCAAACAATTTTGGATTTCCTAAAAAAGAGGATTCTTGAAATGTGCTAGATATATATGGTCCTTGTGGAATACTCCCTGAAAGATTATTGTTGGATAAATTCAATGAACCTAAATAGCTTAAAAATTCAAGTTCTATTGGGATTGTTCCTGAAAATTTATTTGTGGAAAGGTCCATGACTCTAGCTGACTCATTTCACCCAAACTGATACAAATGGAACTATTCAAATTGTTCATTGAAACATTCAAAATTCTCAACCCCTTTCAGTTCCCAATATTAGGAGCAAGTTGTCCATCCGATTCATTTTTTGAGAGATCTAGGCATGTGAGGGTGGAAAGAATATATGTGTAGTGCTCATCATTTCCTTTTAGAATCATATCTAATTCATCTTGATATAGTAGTCCACAAGAGAATTAATAATTGGATAATATAAAACCATCTTTATTTTCTATTAACATTGCTAGCAATGATGGAATTGTGTGTGGAATTGAACTTGGATAATATAAAACCATCTTGATTTTCTATTGACATTGCTAGCAATGATGGAATTGTGTGTGGAATTGAACCTGAAAGATGATTCGAAGAAAGAAGTAAGATTTGGAGGTTCTTGAGTTGGCCAATCTCAAATGGAATACCACCACTAAAAATTTTGTTCTTCATCACCAACACTCTTAATTCTTACATATTGCTAATCAATGATGGTATTTCACCTTCAAATAAGTTATTCCCAATATCAAAAACCTACAACTATGAACAATTTGCTATCGACGAAGGGAATGGTCCAATTAGATTATTATTATGAACAACTAATGAGTACAACTCACTTAACTTACTGAGCTGATGTGGTAATCTTCCTTCCAGACTATTACTTCTAAAATTCAGGACAAGGAGGGAAGAGCATTCGGACAAGCTGATAGGAATCATTCTGGTCAAATTATTATTTGCCAGATTTAATAGATAAAGTTTATTTAATTTTCCCAAGCTTGGAGGGATATGGCCACTGAACAAATTTTCATTGAGTAGCGAGAATTCTAAATGAGGGGACCACAATGATGGCATATGCCCACTCAATGCATTTCTAGACACGTCCAGTATTACTAGTTGCATCCATATTGAAGTGTTTAACAATAGTTTTCATGGTAGATGATTTCCTAAAAGATTTAGAGATTGCAAAAGAGAATTGGTTTCCCACAGCCAAGAGGGGATTTCACCCACTAGACCACAGTTTACTAATTCAATTGTATCAAGTGAGAATTGGGTTGAAATCCAAGATGGAATTTCACTATCAATCACACATGGTCCAGTAATCTTAGTTCAATTAACTGAAAGGATGGAATCCACGATGTGCTAATATTTATCACAAAATTGGAAAAATAGAAGAACCTCATGGTTAAAAGCATGTATTACCATCTATATGGAACTCTCAGTAGTGTAACATTATTTTCTCAAGTAACCCTTTGTCATGACAACGATCACCACTATATACCAGGAAAAAGGCCTTGTTATTCTTCTATTTATAATCCACATAATTTTGAAATAATAAAAAATGATGTCATTGTTATTACGCCGAGAGGCGTAACCCTACAATGGCATCACACCCCTATAGGAGGTCATCCAAAATAATGGTGTAAGAAAAAAGAAACACTTTGTATTCCAATGCCAGCTCGCAATTCCAAAAATAAATTTCTGATGAGTTGCCACCGTCACATGAAAAAAAAATGGAAAAAATGGGGTTCATTTAGAATATGAATGACAACTCTTTAAAAGGGGATTAATTTAAAATATTACAATTGAACATGCGGACATGCAGATAGTGGCTTTCCAAATTTCTGGTCACACGTACAATTGACAACACATTTTTTGACACAATACTATAGCTTAACAAAGAAAGTTTAAAAGGCATTGGTTGGCTTCAAATGTGGATATTCACACTCTATCTTTTTACATTGCATTGGCTGGATGTGGATATCTACAAGTTTAAATTATGTGTTATTCATTAAATAATAAGTGTGAAAAGTAACAGATGAGTAATGAAATGATTCAAATGATAATGAAACAATATTAAAAAATAAATGATATAAACAAAGGGCTTATAATGCAAGAGATGGGAGGAATTTTATTTCATATTCAGTGTCTTCATTTCAATTCAGACGCACTCTTCTATTTTTTAGCACAGGTTTAGTTTTGTAAACTAGATTGGATTGACATACAGATTGGAAGAATATTATATTTTGTAAGATAAATTTCATCTTTAAAAATGAATGTTTTATTTGAATCTAATTATCTTTCTAATATAGAACAATATCGTAACATGTCTGTTTAAATGTAGGTTCAAGAGATTTTGAAGCACAGAGGAAGATTCTAATCTATTTATCAAGAATTTGTAACATTCATCATTTAATTGTTTAGGCATTCATTATCTTTGTACACCATTTTCTTTCTAGGTAAGGACTCCAACCTGCAATCTACTTGTAGCAATGCCACGCTTAAACACATTTTTTAGTTTTCAAATTGATTTTGTATAATGTTTACAAATATTTGCATATGCATAGAGCTTAGTCTATATTTATTTAGTTTTATTTAAATGTGGTTCCATTTGTTATTTAATCAGTATATTGGACCCAGATTAAACCTTTTATTTCATTCGATCATAAAAATTTTAATTTGTTAATTATTTTAAACATAATAAAATAAAATAAATCACTTAATGGTACTGGTATAATTTTTATTTTCCCTATTTTTTAATTTTCCCTTCCTTGTGCCAAGCTACAGTCTGAATTATACAAACTTATCAATGCTCCAGCAACTTAAAATTGTTTCTTGGACAAATCAGTCTTATTAAACAGAAACAATGGTAGATATAAAAGCTCTTCCAGATTACTTGAACCCCCTTCATATTATTGTAGGGCGCCACTCGCAACAAAAAAATTTGTCCCAAGTGATCGAGCTAACTGCTAATGTGGGAATTAAGGCCAAGAATTCAATTGATGCTTTATTGCATGTAAACTTAAATCCATCCCATCTGTTTCTTTCACCTTTACCCTTTATTTCTCTTCAATATTCCCATTATTTTCTATTTTTTTTCAAGGCTTTGACAAACCATCGGCATCCACAAAATTGCCCATTTAAGTAAATTAGGAATGCATTGACTTCGGTTACCTTTGCATTTAAACTTTCCTCGATTCTCGTATATTTGTTTGCATTACTTGTCGTTAATTAAAATAAGGTTGTCGAAAAGAATTTGTGTGGTACTAGTGTTTCCTTTTTTTGTTTCCCAAGGACTTTATTTGACAATTAGTTAAAATAAACTTGGTTGAAGGAAATCAAAATCATATAGGATTTAGTAAAATCTATAGATTTTGTCATTTTTAGGGTTCATCTTGGAAGCAAGAGATTTGTAATGGATTCTGCTACATTTGGTCCCATTAACTCTGTGCAATCTCTGGTAAATATTGAAGAAGAGTATCCAATATGTTTTCCTGGGAGGTCATTTGCACCTCCGTGAAGGCAACTGAATCAATCAATTAGTGATCTGTTGATCATAAAACAAAGAAATATGCAAAAGCCTCAAATTGTCGTAAGAAAAGAGAGGTAGGGAAGCCATTATATAGAAAAAAAAAAGGGAGGTGAAATTATGGGATTCAACCATATTCACCAATAATACAACTACAATCATAAAGAGCTACAACTATAAACTACAAACATAAATACATACAACCATATAATAAATATCAAACTATGGAGTTAATAAGGACAACATAGGTAGGCCCCAAATGGGCATTATTGCTATCATTCTCCCCCATAATGACCATTGAGAAGAACATGAAGTATATCCCTGAGCTTCTGGAACCTTTCACGAGCTAGAGCCTTTGTGAAGATATCTGCAATCTGATCTTCTGTACTGCAGTACACAATTTTGATCAAACCTTGTTGAACCAATTCCCTGATATAGTGAAGTTGTATCTCAATGTGTTTGGTTCTACTATGAAATACTAGATTCTTTGTCATTTGTATAGCACTCTTTTTGTCACAATACAACAAAGTAGGTTCACTCTGAATGTGGTGTAAGTCTTCTAGTAGTCTTCTCAACCATACAGTTTGACAAGATGCTGATGTTGCAGCTTTGTATTCTGCCTCTGCTATGGAAAGTGATACTGTAGGTTGTTTCTTGGACTTACAAGAGAATACTGCAGAACCAAGGCTAAAAGTGTAACCAGAAGTAGACTTCTGATCATTAGCAGAACCTGTCCAATCTGAATCTGTATAGCCAACCAATCTGCTATCCTCTGAATGCTAAAATTTGATACCATAGCTCAATGTCCCTTTAACATATCTAAGAATCCTTTTAGCTCCATTCCAATGTGTTTCCTTAGGCTATGACATGAACCTAGAGACCAAACTCACTACAAATGTAATATCTAGATGAGTAGTAGTTAAGTAGATCAAGCTTCCAATCAGTTGTCTATATAGAGTAGGATTCACTAGATTTGACACATTAGAAGTAGACAATTTAAGTCCAACTTCAATAGGTGTTGCAACTGGTTTACAATTTTGCATCTGAAATTTTTGGAGGATATCTGAAGCATATTTTTTCTGAGACATAAATATATCATCTTTGTTTTGCCATACTTCTATACCAAGAAAGTAGTGCATTTCTCCCAAATCTGTCATTTCAAACTCAATAATCATGGTTGCTCTAAACTCTACAAATAAAGCTGGATTATTCCTTGTGTAGATAAGATCATCAACATAGAGAACTAAGATAAAGATATCCTTAGCTGAGCTTTTGATATAGAGATTTGGATCTAATTGACTTCGTGAAAAACCTTTCTGCTGTAGGTATGAGTCTATTCTTGAGTACCATGGTCTTGGTGCCTGTTTGAGACCATACAAGGCCTTCTTTAATTTGCAAACATAATGTTCTTTAGAAGGTTTTTCAAAACCTTTAAGTTGTGAAACATACACTTCCTCATCAATATATCCATTCAAGAAAGAACTCTTCACATCCATTTGATAAACTATCCAACTCTGTTGAGCTGCCAATGCCAAAACCAATTTGATAGTATCCATCCGTGCTACAGGTGCAAATGTCTTAGTATAATCAATACCTTCCTGTTGAGTGTACCCTTTGGCTACCAATCTAGCCTTATGCTTATCAATGCTTCCATCAGATTTATACTTTTTTTTGTACACCCATCTTGTACCAATAACTTCCTTACCAGGAGCTAACTGAACCAAATCCCATGTTTCATTCCTTTCAATTGTGTCTATTTCACTATTCATTGCTTCAAACCACTATTCTTTTTCTTGAGCTTGTTCAAATGTTTGTGGCTCATTATATTCCATGATTTGAGTCATCAATAAAAAATTCACTTTTGCTTGTGACCTTGTTGTCATTGTTTCAAAATTTGAATCCAACATAAGAGTTGATGGATGATTCTTTTCTATCCTCCTTTGATATTTTTGATATTTTGTTTCTCCTGCACTAGATGATTCAGGTACATCATCTTCTTCATCCTCTTCAATGTCATCAATTACTATCTCTTTTCCTTTTGTTTCATTTTCTTTAGTATATTCTACTAGTTCATTGAATACCACATCTCTACTTATCACAAGCTTTTTTGCTACTGGATCATACAACCTATATGCTTTATTTTCAGTTCCATAGCCAATAAAAATGCATTTAAGGCCTTTATCATCTAACTTTGACCTTTTTTCTTTTGGTATGTGTGCATAAGCAACACACCCAAATACTCTCAAGTGATCAACACTTGGCTTTACCCCAGACCATGCATGTTCAGGAGTCATCCCTTTAACTACTTTTGTAGGACTTCTATTTAGAAAATACATTTTTGTGTATACCGCTTCTGCCCAAAAACTTTTATCCAATTTTTTCTCTTTCAACATACTTCTTGCCATTTCAACAATTGTCCTATTCTTCCTTTCAGCAACTCCATTTTGTTGTGGAGTGTAGGAAGTAGTGAACTCTCTCTTGATTCCATGATTTTTGCAAAAATCAATAAACTGATTTGACTTGTACTCACCTCCATTGTTTGACCTTATCACTTTGATATACTTACTGCTTTGTTTTTCAACCAACTTTTTGAACTCTACAAACTTTTCAAATACATCTCATTTTGAAACCAAACAATACACCCAAGTTTTTCTTGAGTAATCATCAATGAAGGTTAGAAAATACTTGGATTTGTTCAAAGAAGGTGTTTCATAGGACCACACAAATCTGTATGGATTATCTCAAGATGTTGTTTAGCTCTGCTGGATTTACCAACAGGAAATTGTATCCTATGTTGTTTTCCAACAATGCACTTTTCACACACCTCTTTTGTGTCTTCAATTAATGGTAGACCTTCAACCATTTTTAATCTTTTGATTAAAATTAACCGATTAAAACTGAGGTGACCATATCTCTTGTGCCAAATCTTACTTTCACTCATTTCACTAGACCTTAGTTCTTGGTTCCCATGAGTAAAATGAAGAGGAAACATCCTAAACGCCATCATTTGTGCTCTTGCAACAATTGCATTCCTTTTTAATTTATCTCTTATTATGCACTCATTCTTATCAAAAGTTACTTGATAATTTTGCTCTAACATTTGTCCAATAGACAAATAATTCTTTTTGAGTGCTGGAACCAATAATGTTTCATTGATATGCTTAACTTCGCCATATTCTATTGTAACTGCAATGGTACCCTACGTTTGCTTCCATGAGAATTATTATCTCCTAGTACTATAGTACTTTGATGCTTTTGATCCAAGTTGACAAATAGATGTTCATTAGATGTCATATGTGAAGAACATCCCGATTCTATATACCACACATTATTTTCACTTAAAATTGTATTGAGGCAAGAAATAAACAAATTTTTTTTATCTTCAACGGTGCTATGAGAACTTCTCTTGTTTGTTTCACCTTGTTTAGTCCAACATTCAGAAGCATAATGTCCAAACTTATTGCAATGAAAACATTGGACATTCCTTTTACTATTATCTCCCCCATTACTTATACCTCTTCCTCTTCTAGCTCCTCTGAAGTTGCTACTTCTTCCTCTGGAATAATTTCCTCTTCCTCTAGAATTGCTAGATTCACCTTTGTATTCATTCTTATTGTTATCATCATATTTATTGTGACTCTTAAAGAATGTGTTTCTTTTTCCTCTTATATTTGCTTTAGAGGAAAATGCTTGCTCTAAAATTTCTTCATTACTTTTCATTCTTTCTTCTGCAGTTAACAAAATTCTACTTAATTCATCAATTTGCATGCTTGAGAGATCTTTAGATATCTCAATTGTAGAGACCACACCTTCAAATTTTGGAATCAAGCTTCTCAAAATATTTTCAATGACATGTTTGTTATCTACATCTTCCCCTAGTATTTTCATTTGACTCACTAGGCCTTCTACCTTTGTAATAAATTCATTGATAGATTCACTAGATGTCATTTTTACATTTTCAAAGTTCTTTCTCATTGTTTGCAATTTAGCAGTTTGTGCACCTTGATATGCATTACTTAATATTTTCCATGCTTGCTTAGAATGAAGAGCACCACTTATTCTGGGAAAAATAGCTTGAGTGATTGCACCCTGAATTAAGAATAAAGCTTCATTATCTTCTTTACATTTGCTTTGTATTCCATTTTTTGTTGGTTAGTTAATTCATTTACATCTGCTATCTCAACATAGCCATTTTGAAAAATCTCCCACAAATCCTTAGATTTGAGCAAGTTTTCATTGTAGTGCACCAATATGTAAAATTGTCTCCTTCAAAGATGGGAATCAACACATTAAACATTACATTGTCTGCCATATTTTCCATAAAAATGTGCACAATGACCAAAATTGCTCAACACCAAGTCTAGGAGAGATCTACAAATGAATACTCTCCCTGTCCCTTCAATTGGGAATCACACAAAAAAACCCCCTTTTTTATTAATTTTGTGAGAGAAATAAGTGTCGGTTACCACCGATAATACACTTAATTACAAAAGATTTATTTCCCACTTTACAAAAAAAAACTTTAGAACTCCTCTAAAAGAAATTCCAATTCATTAATAAATCATTTCGTCCTTAAAGAATACTAATATTCTCACAAGAGAATTTTAAAGCTTTTTGTAAACAATCATATAACTAAAGCTTTAAAAAAAAATATTAACTTTTACTTTCTTGTCAATGTAAAAGGTCAAGTACTTTTTTAAGAACTTAATCTCTCACACTTTTTGCAATTATTTTTGCCTGCACACAGAAACCTCCTTTCAACCTGCAAAAGTAAAAAATACATAGTATCTTTGTTTGTGGATAGCTACCTCAAGCTTGCAGCAAACTCTCCTCTTCAGCAATGGCAGTTTTAACAACTGCAATCAAATATGCTAATATTTGATCTTGAAGATCTCTTCTTGTACTTTCCAAAACACACAATCTTTTTGTATTTTGCAATTGCAATTACAGTTGTTCACTTCAATATCTTTAACACCAATTTTTTTGATTTTCAAGCTCCTCAGACTTTTCTCCAATCTTTAACTTTCTCTTTGATCTCTTCTAGATCACCTGCTGTTGATACCGAGAATTTCTATGCCTAAAATAATCAAGACAATAGGGAAGTATACTATATATCTATTATGCTTTATAGATTTCCTTTGATAAAAAGTAAAAATAAATGAAAATGCATCTTATGTTTGTTTTTTACCATGATGATTAATTTATTAAATTCATTTTATTTTAGTCATTTGAAGTAAAGAATAGCTTATTTTAGAAATAAAATGAATAAATATTAAAGAGGTAAAGCAAAAAGGTGGCGATCGGGAGTTGAACACTCGACCTCTCAAGCTGACCTTTTGTCCTACCTATCTACCCGACCTACCCTAACCAATTGCTCTATGCTATTCCTTGAGGATGTTGGTAGGAATAAAGATATTAATATTAGATTATTGAATTTCCTTTTAATAATTTAGAAACAAAACTATTAGGAAAATAAGTATAGTATTTTTCTTAAATACATATGTTTCAAAAAAGCCTTTTTATGCCACGATATTATTGTGGTTACAAATACCATTATTTTTAATTTTAATCTACTCCTAAAAACCCTAAATTGATGAATATGATAAGGCAAATGAAAAAGATTACTATGTTTAGGGTTATGAAATATTTTTATTTAATTTTGTTTTCCCTGTGCCTAATTGTAATCATATAATTTTACCTTGTAATTTTATTTTTAGTTTTAAAATTTTAACTTGTTAAGTAAAAGAGCATCTTATGATTGATATTTAATTTGTATTTATATGCCATTTTATTTAATACATTTATAAATTATGGCATGAATCTATTGTGATTAATTATTATTTAATAAATAAATGGTAATGGTCTTTACAAAAGCCTAATATATTATGAATGTAATATTTTGATTTTAGGTTTTATTAGAGGATTATCTAATGTCAGGTGTTTCTGTGCAGGAATTAAGCGATGGATTATCAAGCACAAATACCTAAGATGATTACAAATCACCTTTTTGAATGAGAAATATTTCCCTAAAAACTATTGTAATAGTTTATTGTAATTTTTAGGGTTAGTTGGGGATTAGGTTTCTGTGAACGGAGATGACTTTTCATAGACAACCTTTGGAAAACATATTTATATGCAAACATTTGTAAGCAGAGGGCATCACGAGATACAAATTTAAAAATACATCCTAAAATATTTGAAAGCTGACTAATGCTCTTACTTTGGAATTGGATGAAAATTACTGGGTCAGTTTGTAGATCAAGTGGTTTTTGAAGTTTAATTGCAGAGTTCACTGATAACATCTATTCCTCTGTGTTTTTTTGGGTTTGATGCTTTGGATAAAGTATATTTTCTTTCTTAGAGATTATTATATTGCAATTATAAATAGGAATTGTAGAGCTATGTCAGATTAGTTTTCCATTGTGTATGGCTAAGCATGCCTTTTGAATAATATAGAATTCAATTAGTCTGTCCTCTGGAAATTAAAGTCTTTCTGAATAGTTGTCTTCCTATTTCTGTTGTTAATTGATCAATCTCTAAAGTGATAGATTTATTTGAATCCGTCTCCAAAGTTATATTTTCAATTCAAGATATCATTTTGTCGTTAATAGATAAAACTGAATGAACTTTGACAGTAGTCTTCAATTAAAGTAATCACACATAACTTTCATTTCTAATCAGGAGTAGGCATTGGTCTTTATTTTAAGTATAGTTAATTTTTATCATAGCGATTCTTTAGTTTATTCTGTTTATTCATGTAGGAAAATTCATTAATTTTAGGTTTACCAGCCTTGGTTCGATTGAACCAAAATTGCAGAGGCATTTGTTATTGTGCCTATCAGTTGGGCTCAAAATGACCAACGTTTTCGAGCCCCAACAAATTGGTGACTCCACTGGGGATACCTATCAGTGAAGTCAGTTTCAGAATCTCTGGTTAGTGTTGTAAAGACTCTATTGGGAAGAAGGATTCAGAACAGTTATTGATTCCTCACAGGAAGTGAGGTGGCGACTCTAGAATACAATATTAGGCAAAGCCTATGTTAGGGAGAAGATCTCTAATGGACAAGCGGTTCATTGAATTGGAACCAAACAATGGAGAAAGGATTACAGGAGAAGACAGTGAATGGTTCAAAGTTTTTGATAATCCAATGCAAAATTTGAGTAACAAGAAAGGAAGTAATAATAATCCCCATAGTAGTCAGAATAGTGGGGGAAGGAGAAATGGGAATGAGTAGAGAATTAATAATATACATTATTCTGGTTACAATTATAATGGTTTTCAACAAAATCATAAGGTGCAGTATAAAGAAAATAAATATAGTTTATTCAACAATGATGAAGTTTCACAAAATGAGAATAATCATAAGTATTTGGATCATAATTTTAATAATTATGAGAAAAATCATAACGAGAGACGTTATGACAATATGCAAAGAAATATAAGAAAAGAAACAGGGGTACATTATCATGATAAAGATGGACGCCCTAAAATTTGCCAGAAAAATAACAATGACGATGAAGCATATTACATTTACAATCAGCAAAAGAATGAATGTTATAATAAAAATATTGAAAACAAAGATGAGTATTATGATCTGTCTCAAAATAAAATACAAAACGAGTATGAAAATGCTGCTGGAAAAAATTATGGACCTAAACAGCCATATAAATTTAATTACTCACATCAATACGATAGTGAAGCTAATAAAATGGATAGTTTTAAACAACAATTACCATTTTTTGCCCAAAAGGATGGTTATTATCCCGTACAAAGAGAGGAATGGTGCTATAAAGATGATGATAATAAGTATGGGCAAAACTAAATTTTGGAACAGTATGTTGGAGATTCACTTGAGGACTCACATAATAAATATGGATTTGTGTAGGATAAAGATTGGAAGGAAACAGATAAAAACAATGATCATCATCGAACATATGATAATTTGCTAGAGAATATACAAAAAACCTAGATCTCACGGTGAATGTGGAGAGAATAACATTCTTAGACCTGCGCATAGAAGAGAAAATAAACATGATGTTATTTTTTGTGAACAACAAAATAATGATGTTTACTGTCAAAACAAGAATTCACGTGGACACAATAATAAGAAGTAATATATGTTTGCGTAGGAGGATGCCCGGTATTATGTGAATCTTTATGCTAATGACTTGAAACACCAGTATATGGATTCATGTGAAGACCAAGACATCAGTTGTGAACATGCACGGGAGTCAGAAATGAAGGAAGGCATCGAAAATGTTTTGCATAAACAGCAAAAGGACATACAATATTATCCCACGCTGAAGGAGGAACGTGCCCTAAAAAATAAGGTATACAATGAAAACTCCAGCATGCAGCAATATTTTAATCCCAGACATCTTAAGATATGTGATAAGTAGCCAAGCAAAGAAAGTTATCAACTTGCACAGGAGGATTGCGATTACGATGTTGATAATAATATGTCCAATCAAATCCGAATTCAGCAGTTTGAAAGCATGTGCCAGCAGCCAAATAGTTTTGAGCAAATAGCTGGAGATATATATGAAAATAACTATAATAAAATTATTTATAAATCGGGAAATGATAGTTACATGCCTGCGGAGCAAATAGAACAAGCTAATAATAATAAAAGACAAGACCATATGTTTTTTAATCAACAACTTGCAAAAATGGAGGAACCTCAAGTAAATAAAATATATTATCAAAACCAAGATTTACGCCAGCAAATGTATAATACCAGATTTGTGCAGAATGAGGATTGCATGAAGGTGAGTATTAAAAATGAGAAATATAATGATATTATTTATAAACAGCCAAACAACCATTTATCAAGTAATTACGCAAGAGGCCAGCATGATTTTAAAGGTAATAATCATTTTCATGAATAGCAAAGTGGTAGTTATTAGCCTATGCAAAAGGAGCCCGAGCAAAGTGATAATATATATTATCAAAAACAAATGCAGCATATGAGTTATTTTAATGAGCGGCATGATAAAAAATGTGAGCAGCCATGTGAAAATGGTAAATACGTTTTTAAAAATATTCACAATGCCCAATGTAAATTGAGTAACGATATGTTGGTGCAAGACCAAGAATATGCCCAGCCTCATGGAAATAACCAAAAATGTGAGCAGCATATTGGTAATTCATTAGATACAAACACTAATATGTAGTTTGGAGGTTTCCATAAGCAGCCAATTGTGCTTGTGCAAAGCCAACATTATGTTAAGAAAAACAATAATACGCAGCCTTTGGACACAAATTATTTACTCAAGCAGAACCATAATAGGCATGATGTATGTCATGGACAATATATAAATAAAATATATGAAAATAATGATTATCAGCATGGTAAAAATGGTAGTAAGTATGATGTCTTTAAAATTGCACCAAATCTGGAATATGAGCAATATAATGTGTTGAAGAATAATTATAATCGTCAGCAGCCACTTCAACGTGATGATGATGCTCATTGGTCTACATGAGACGGAAGGAATGAATACTCCAAATGCGATGATCAGCGAAAATATGATGAACATGAAACAACTGGAGGTAAAAGTATGCTAAATAATACTTATCAACTTGGGTGTGGTCAAAATGATTATCATAAAAAAAGTATTCACCTGGACTCTGAAAATGAAAATAAAGGTTTTTATTCATGGCAAATTGATTATTCACATGATGAAGACATTAATGAAAGAAAGGATAAAAATGATAATTATGTTGTGAATGACGGAAGGTATACACATACAGGAAATTATATGCAAGATAGAGGAAATAATAGTTATTCTAATGAGCAGTGTGATAATGGGATGCATATGAGGAGTCAAATCCATGATAGTATTAGAAAAAACATTAATAATGATAATGAATATCATTACCCAAATGCTAAATATTTTGAAAGTATGCAGTACCAACCTGTTGAAAATGAATGTCATGAAAATAGACATAACTTGAAAAGTGCACATCAGTACACACAGTCAAATTTTCCCAGGCAAAGACCAGGATCATGCACAATATTATGATGAAGGCACTAATGAACAATTCAGCCATTTTGGACAGCAACATTATCAACATTTTGGAGGAATGATGCAGCCTCGCACTGGTCAACAAGGCCACCAGGCTAATCAACACCAGGGGGATGAATCATTATCTCCCTTGGACGCATGTATTATGTTAGAACGGTATAATAATGAAAATGCGGTGAGTTTGTTTATGAGGATGATGGATATTTTTCGTAAAATACCTTATGATATGATGCCAAGTTTTTCAAACAAAATATGTAGTTTAGGAGTAACTCGTGAGCAACTAGAGTTTATTCTTGAGATTTCACAGGAAGATGCAATGGAAGAGAATGATAAAGTTACAAAAGGGGCACAAAAACCTAATGATATTCTAGATTCAGATGGGCAAGAAAGTTTGGATCAGATGGAAGAAAATCCTATCCAAGAAAAGATGTGTATAAAAATGACTTTAAATGAGTTCAATGATGAAGAGGAATATTCTCTCAATTCACAAGAAATTTCAGATCTATTAGATGTCGAATATCAGAAACATGTTAAGGAAAATTGTCTAAAATTTTCCTCAATCCATCATGAACAAATTATTGGATCAAGGTATATTGAGGAGGTATTCGGTGAAGTAGAAGAGGAGCCTTGAGAGGATCCAAATCAAGTTGAAGAAGAGGATGATTTTCTGGATGTAGAACAAATGTATGTTGAGAAAAATGATTCATATTTATCCAACAATTGTCAAGATGCGCAAGTTCAAAATGTTGTGTCCATTGAAGATATGCATCATGAAACTCTAGAAAATTCTTTATATGTATCCCTACAGGTATGTATAACTTTCCCAAATTTCTAAATTCTTATTGTGAAAAGGTAAAAGAAAATTTTATTGAAAATAATTTAGAAATAACATATAAAGAAGAAGATGAAATATGTCTTCAAATTATTCCTGAGAAAAATATATACCTAAAATCGAAATGGCTAGAAACTAAAATGCTTGAAGAAAGAATGAATATAATATTCGTGCAATTTGGCACAAAGAATGATTACAAAAAATTAGGGCATCCTAATTTGTGTACTAGGTTTCTAAAGGCAAAAATATTAAACAATGAAAATTTGAATTATATAAAACATAGTATAGATTATGATAAACTTGAGGTTACCTTTTATTTTATGCATAATATTGAATATATGTTCTTAGATTTTCCTAAAGAAAAAAATTTAGGGCTTTCAAATGAAATATATTTGAAAAATAAAAATTGGGCCCTTGAATTCTAGCATAGATTAATAATTACATGGAGTTGTATTCTCATTTTCACTCCAATTACCAATAATAACATTTCCAGAAGATATATATTGTCATATCCCCAGAACAAGATCTTCGACAGAGGTAAGGTTACCTACTCAGGTAAGTATTCTTTTAGAAATCAAGTCTTTTTGTTTATATTTTCTCTGTAAGTTTATTGTTTTCATATTTGATACTTTTGACATCGTATTTATTTATTTATCATTATTTTATGTCATTAATATTTTGTGTAGTGGTTTGCTCCTCCAGAGAAGTTTGGATTCTCGTTGTGCCCAGGTATGGACACACGTCCCCAATAAGAGCCACTGTTGATACCGAGAATTTCTATGCCTAAAAAAATCAAGATGACAGGGAAGTATACTATATATCTATTATACTTTATAGATTTCCTTTGATAAAAAGTAAAAATAAATGAAAATGCATCTTATGTTTGTTTTTTACCATGATGATTAATTTATTAAATTCATTTTATTTTAGTCATTTGAAGTAAAGAATAGCTTATTTTAGAAATAAAATGAATAAATATTAAAGAGGTAAAGCAAAAAGGTGGCGATCGGGAGTTGAACACTCGACCTCTCAAGCCGACCTTTTGTCCTACCTATCTACCCGACCTACCCTAACCAATTGCTCCATGTTATTCCTTGAGGATGTTGGTAGGAATAAAGATATTAATATTAGATTATCGAATTTCCTTTTAATAATTTAGAAATAAAACTATTAGGAAAATAAGTATAGTATTTTTCTTAAACACATATGTTTCAAAAAGGCCTTTTTATGCCACGATATTATTGTGGTTACAAATACCATTATTTTTAATTTTAATCTACTCCTAAAAACCCTAAATTGATGAATATGATAAGGCAAATGAAAAAGATTACTATGTTTAGGGTTATGAAATATTTTTATTTAATTTTGGTTTCCCTATGCCTAATTGTAATCATATAATTTTACCTTGTAATTCTATTTTTAGTTTTAAAATTTTAACTTGTTAAGTAAAAGAGCATCTTATGATTGATATTTAATTTTTATTTATATGCCATTTTATTTAATACATTTATAAATTATGGCATGAATCTATTTTGATTAATTATTATTTAATAAATAAATGGTAATGGTCTTTACAAAAGCCTAATATATTATGAATGTAATATTTTGATTTTAGGTTTTATTAGAGGATTATCTAATGTCAGGTGTTTCTGTGCAGGAATTAAGCGATGGATTATCAGGCACAAATACCTAAGATGATTACAAATCACCTTTTTGAATGAGAAATATTTCCCTAAAAACTATTGTAATAGTTTATTGTAATTTTTAGGGTTAGTTGGGGATTAGGTTTCTATGAACGGAGATGACTTTTCATAGACAACCTTTGGAAAACATATTTATATGCAAACATTTGTAAGCAAAGGTCATCATGAGATAGAAATTTAAAAATACATCCTAAAATATTTGAAAGCTGACTAATGCTCTTACTTTGGAATTGGATGAAAATTATTGGGTCAGTTTGTAGATCAAGTGGTTTTTGAAGTTTAATTGCAGAGTTCACCGGTAACATCTGTTCCTCTGTGTTATTTTGGGTTTGATGCTTTGGATAAAGTATATTTGGTTTCTTAGAGATTATTATATTGCAATTATAAATAGGAATTGTAGAGCTATGTCAGATTAGTTTTCCATTGTGTATGGCTAAGCATGCCTTTTGAATAATATAGAATTCAATTGGTCTGTCCTCTGGAAATTAAATTCTTTCTGAATAGTTGTCTTCATGTTTCTATTGTTAATTGATGAATCTCTAAAGAGATAGATTTATTTGAATCCCTCTCCAAAGTTATATTTTTAATTCAAGATATCATTTTATCGTTAATAGATAAAACTGAATGAACTTTGACAATAGTCTTCAATTAAAGTAATCACACATAACTTTCATTTCTGACCAGGAGTAGGCACTGGTCTTTATTTTAAGTATAGTTAATTTTTATCATAGCATTTCTTTAGTTTATTCTATTTATTCATTTAGGAAAATTCATTAATTTTAGGTTTACCAGCCTTGATTCGATTGAACCAAAATTGCAGAGGCTTTTTTATTGTGCCTATCAGTTGGCCTCAAAATGACCAGCATTTTCGAGCCCCAACACCTGTAATGAAAACAAAATTCTCAAACTGGCTCTGATACCAGATGAAGGCAACTGAATCAATCAATTGGTGATCTGCTGATCACAATTTACAAAGATATATGCAAAAGCTTCAAATTTCCTTAAGAAAAGAGAGGTAGGGCAGCCAGTATATAGAAAAAAAAAGGGAGGTGAAATAATGGGATTCAACCATATTCACCAATAATACAACTACAATTATAAAGAGCTGCAACTATCAATTACAAACATAAATACATACAACCATATAATAAATATCAGACTATGGAGTCAATAAGGACTGCATAGGTAGGCCCCAAATGGGCATTATTGCTATCACTCCGGAGACTAGGCAAGAGCCAATGGAATTTTTTGCTAGATCTTGGATCATTTCAGCATTGGAGGTGTCCAAATCTCTTGCTCCTTTTACCAGTCATGGAGGGGGAAAAGGTGCCTCTTCTTTTCAAGCGAATGTTAAGTTTGTGCCAGATAAATTGCCTTTAGTTACAGCTCCCTAGTCATTTTCCATTGATTGTCTTTGTGATTCATATTAATTCAATCATTTTTATCTATTTGATAATTTTGAAAGATTATTTCAATTTTTTCTAGATTATTATTTTTTGATCAGTAAAGTATCAAAGCTGAAAATAAACCACTATAGTCAAAAGTAACTAAACATGATTCATCTCTTATTTTACCATACCTCCTTGAACCATAGGAGCAACTAGAGCTCGCCTACGTCACTACTATTCTATCTACTTTCCTAAGTCTATTGTCAATAAAAAAAATTCTACACATTGGTTATTAACCACTTCATCTTTTTTCCTAAAAGGGAGAGTATCTTTCACATTGGAGCCTTTGTCATGTGTATTTGTTGAAATCAATTCAAGCAGCCTCTGTCATGTATTATATAGATAGATGTTAGTATTAGGTAGATAATGTTAATATTAGATAGATGTGAATGTTGGTTACATATTAATGTTAGTATTAGATAGGTAGTGGATAGGTAGTGGTTAGTAATAGATACATGTTGTTATTATTATATAATTATCTAACAGAGCCACACTGTAAATTATTTAAAAGTACTTATATTTATAGTTCATAGGTCATAGTAATAGTAATGGTATAATTTATATAGATAATGCAATAGATATATATGTTTTTTATTAGGTAAAATAGGTTTTGAATGGGCCCTGAAACCATATACAGTCAATTTTTAGAGGGAACCATAACCCCCCAGGATAGATTACCAGCTGAACTACAAGTAATCCAACAAATAAAAATGATAGCAGCCACAAAAAGAAAAGACTATAGAGCTCAAGTTGCCTCAGACCTAAAGCCAAAGCTTTACATCAATCTAGGGCTTTTTGGCTCCCTGAACCAGTAGTTTAGGTTTTGTCTTGGCTCCCATAACTGAAATAACCAACAAGAACTAGGGTATTCAGGCACCCCAAGCCAGTAATATGGGTTTTGAAATGGCTCCCATAATTGTTCTGGGTTTTAACTTGGAACCCAAAACCAACATGGTGGTAACAGTCCACCCTTGCAGAACCAAATATGAATAATAAACATCATCTTAGGAATTTAAGAAAATTTAACTTGAGCCGCACCAAAAGGCTAGGGTTTTGAAAGGCTCCCTCAACCTTCACCAGAGAGTTGGGGAAAAGAAAGTCTCCCCAAACCACTAAGCCACAAACTGCCAGGAGAAAGAAAGTGGAGGAAAAAAACTCTGGCATAAAGAGCATCCTCCAACCTAGGCCAAGCACAGCAACAAAACTCCTTTGCCCCACTTTCATCTAGCAACGAGCCACCTCTATAGACCAAGCCTCCTCCTTAATAGGAGCTTCCACTTCAATAGGAAGCAAGAAAGGAGGGAGAAGAAGAGAAGCTGACAGAAACCCCTAGGCCTAGGAGCAAAACCCCACCTCAATAGGGATCAACTCCACAGAATGGAGAGTGAAGAGAGAGCCAACACTCCAACAAAAAAACCCTCCAAACTTGGGCAATAGAAGAGAAAAGAAGCCTCTCCACACCAATCCACTGATAGGAAAAACACACCTCAGGAAGCTTTGCCACAGGGCAACAGCAAAGAGTGTCATTGAAATAGAGAAGAGGGAAACAAAAAAGGTAGGAAATAAACATTCCCCCTACTTCATTGAAGGTTGAGCTCCAACAACCATCTGGCCCAAAAGCACACAGGAAGAATCGACAGCCACTGAAAAGACCCTCAAAAGCCAGCCACAAAATGAGAGGAAGGGATGAGGATAGGGAAGAACACCGCCAACAAAGCCTGCACAGGGCAGGTCTAGCAGATCCCAAACCCCACAAAATCTGTAGCACAAGAGAGGAGGTGACCACAGCACGAGAATCTCCAGTCGTCCTGACACAAACCAGGGAGGCAGCAGACCAAAGCTCGCTAGGCACAAGAAGAACCCCAGCCGCCAGATCCCACAAATCCTCAAGTGGGTCATCTTCGGCATCTCCCAACTCACTCGGCTCCTCTAAGGAACTTGAAACCCTAGCACTGGAGGCCTTGCTCCCGCTCCTGCTCCGCTCCATTGCTAAATCCATACATAACAGATATATATGTTAATGGTATAAGTTTTTGGTATTAAATATTATAATATTTAATTTTTTGTTAAATTATTAGTTTTGTTCTATTTTACAAATAATTTTTTGATTATTAATCTTAGGTTATGGAAAATCCTAATGATTGAAATTATAGTCATGGAAAACCACAAAGAAGATGTAGAAATCATAGAAATTCCAAATACCACCTCTGAGCATTCAGTTATGAATGATAACTCAAATCCAAGTCCTTCACTATCAAGTATTCAATCAAACAACTTCAATGATACTGATGTTCAGAAACTGGGAAGAGAAATTATGAACTTGCACAAAGAACTCATCAAAAGGCTCAAACTCATAACCTTACATGCACATGCAATTGAAGGCAATGATGTCGCTTTCATTCAAGAAACAACTCAATCATTATATGGAACAACTGATATATACTCTTCTTTCAGTGGCTTCTACAGAGAGTTATTTTACGATGAACAATATGAGCAAGGTGACTCTGAGTTAATTAAGGATGGGTTTTTAAGATATTCGAATCAAATGTAATGAGAGAAAAAGTCTATGCAACAAACAATTTTGTAGTATCGAGCACACAATTTTGTATTTACTAAAATACAAATAAATTTTGTGTTTTTGCCAGAATAAAAATAAAATTTTGTATTGATTACTTTATTAATCTCATATTTTTGATATAATATGTAATTTCTATTCCCATAAGTCATAAATTATAGATAAATTTAAATATTAAAATAAAATAAAGTAATACATTAATACATACATGATGGATACACAAGCCCATATTTATTGAAATTATGTTTTTCAATAATTATTAATATATTATTGATTAATCTTTTCGGAACATTGCTCTTTGCTATATATTGTTCTTATTCTTTAAAAAAATTAAGTCATAAATTATAAATAAATTTGAATATTAAAATAAAGTAAAATAAATTACTATATTAAAATAGATAAATTAATAAATTACTACATTAATACATTAATAGGTATTTTGCTTCCAAAATTTATAATATAAAATTCTTAAAGTATTTTTGTGTTTAATATTTAAATTAGGAATTATATTTTTCAATAATTTTTTTTAATATTACTAATTAAGCTTTTTAGAACATTGCTCTTTTTTAAATATTGCTCTTATTTTAAAATTTTGATTTTTATAACAATAATATAAACAGCTATTTTTTAATTATTTAAGTTTTATATTAATTTTATGTATTAGCTATGTTTTGAGCAAGGAAACTCTTCTTTGAAACCGAGGAGCAAAGAAAATAATACAAAAGAGAATATCAACAGGAATATCGTAGACATCATATGCAACTAATGACAGGTGCTCAAGTGGATCAATCTAGAAGTCGAAGGGAAGAAGCTGAAGGAAAACAATATGGTAAACATAGATCAGAGGTCACTACTAAGTAGTAACAAAGTGAAGAAATAGTAGTGGGTAATGTTAACAGAAATACAAACCACAAAACACCTGAGCATCACTCTCATCCTCTAAGACAAAACATTGACAACTTACAACATAGAGACACAAATAGAAATACACGTCAACACATATCTGAGGAGTAACATGCACAACAAGTGATAATAGAATATAATGATGTTGGGATGCATCCTATAGATAATGAAGGTCTACATAGTGAGGGAAAAGTACAAAATAATCCCCAACTACATGAAATACAAGAAATCTTGGACATCATGACAGTATTGAAATGAATATACACAATCAAGATTAAGAAGAGAATGCAAAAGAGGAAGCTTTTAGGTGAGTTGAACGTGTTGCAGAAACACTAGAAAATATAAATCAACATGCAATACAATCAAGTCCTCAATCAGCTCAACATGGTTTCCCAAATGCCAATGGATTGCTAGAATCTAATTTTATGAAATTTCAATTAGCATTTCGAAATAAATTGGATAGGATGGCATCACCAACAATGTGGTACAATTGTCAAGAATGTTACATTGGAATTAATGTCTCTCATACTCCCCAAGGTCCTATTTGTACTAGATGTAGACAAGAAAAAGGAAACCATAGATTCTCACTTGAAAATAATATAGATCCTGAGGCCCAACCAATGGAATTAGCAAATTTAACTCAAGTAGAAGAAATGCTCATTTCCCGTGTGAGCCCAATTTTACAAGTGACACATGCAACTGGTGGTCAATTAAAATATAGAGGGCACACAATTAGTTTTCCATAAAATATTGAAAGTGTGGTAAAGAAATTGCCACACTTAGTCAAAGATCTTCTAGTGATTGTAGTACATAGAAGGGATCAACGTGGAACAAACTATAACTTCACAATAAATAGAGAACGTGTCTACACTGCATTACACTATAAAATTATGCATGATAAGTTTTACTCTGATGTGATTGTTGATGAAAATGCTTTGGACAATATATCACCAAATGTAGATCATAACATTTTTAGTGACTTAAGAATAATACATATCGAGTTTGATTCAGATAAAATTGATATTGTTTTTGTGGGCCCATTGGTGGAGAGAGATTATAGAAATATAATAGAGCACACAACATCGATGGCATCCAAACTGCCAAATGACCAAAAAGAAAAATGGAGTTGATTCATGAATGGGTAAAAAATCCTAATGTAGACCCAACAATAATGATGGATTGGCCTAACATCGGTGCATCTCCCATAAATGAATATACTACACCAGGTTTACATGACATGACATTCCCATCATTATTTCCCAATGCTAAATGTGATTGGTTGGAACTACATCTAAGGAGAGTACATTTACATGAATATGTCAAGCACCTGATACGATATACAGATAATAGATTTGGAAAGCATCCAAGGTTTCATTACTATATGATGAATATGATTATGAGACATAGAGCGCATAGCTCCACAAGTGTTTGTGTGAAAAGAAGTCTACATGAACTGCCAATCACAATACAAGAGTTGTGTGAACATATGGACAAAACACAGCACTCCCATCTAGTAGATATATTGATACGATTTGGAACTAGTTTAAGGGGAACAAGATCATATTGGAAAAAGTGTCAAGAAGAATTAACAGACATGCTTCATCAACTTGGAATGCCCACAATATTTTGTACATTAAGTGCAACAGACTTGTACTGGCCAAATTTGCATGCAATGATGTCTCGAACACTACCAATTGATCCACAAGAAGCACAGATGTGGCAGAAACAAAATATAATTGAATACCCACACATTGTTTCCCAATGCATGCATTTACGAAACACATCTTTTAGGAAAGAGATACTCGAGAGCGGTATGAATGTTAAAGACTATTGGTTCATATATGAATGGCAACATAGGGGATACACACATGTGCATGGTTTTATATGGTTAAACAGAGCACCAAATATGGAAAATGTTGATTGGAGTAATCAAGATCAATTATACTATGTTGCATCATATCTCCATGATTTGGTTCATGCATGCAACCCGAGACGAGACACGCACCTTCGCAACATACATGTACAATTGTAGAAAGTTTATAAGATAACCATTTCATTGATGTAGTCACTTTAAAACAAGATTAAAATATGATATTGAAATATTTAAATTTATGTTTTAGGCATACTGTAATTTTAGTTAGCACCCATGTTTGAAAAATACTAGACAACTGGTAGAAACTGATTTCAACACTAACTACAATGAGGTTCTAAATACTATACAAAGACACACAATGTGTAAAGAAGGTGCATGCCTATGAAAAAGGAGAGGCAAATTGGTTTGTAGGTAAATAATTTCTAACCAATTTTATTTATTTCAAATGTGAATATTATTCTTCTTTAATATATCATTATATTTATGAAAAAATATGTGAATGAAATATAGGTATAATGCACCATGGACATTGAATTTAGAAGGATCTATAATAAAGAAAGATCTAGAAAATGGTGAGAAAATATTTGAGCCATTCAGAAATAATGATAGAGTTAACTCATACAACCGTTACATACTTCAACTTTGGAGAGAAAATATTGATTGGCAACCTGTTATGTCTAAACATGTCGTGATTAAGTATATCGCAAAGTATGCAGCCAAAGTTGAAAGAAGTTTAGAGACATACCACCAGATATTATTTCGACTAGAAAATATAGAAAATCTTGATGATTTAGCATCAAAAGCTTATAGACGACTTCTCACTGAAACATTGATAGAAAGGTATATTGGGGCCCAAGAAATAAGTCATATGCTACTAGAGCTTCCATTGGTGCAGAGTAGTAGAGTATTTATCAACTTCAATGTTTCAAAGGAAGTATTCAAACCTGTAGACTTAAATGTTGATGACGAAAATGAGGAACATACCATATCTTTCATTGATTCTTACAGGAATAGGATACAATTTATTGAAGCTTTATGCCTTATCGATGTTGCAAAATCATGGATATATAACAAAAAAAAGAGAGGTGATGATAAATGGAGTCCAAGAAAAATAGCAACTATTGTAAGAGTCTTTCCTAGATTTTACTAAATTCATGCATGTCATTCAGAAAATGGATTGATTTTTTCTCTTCAGAATTATTGTTTTATAAGCCTTTTCATGACATTCACATAGATATTAGTGACAATGATGAATCTATAGTTGCAACATGGGATAACTTTAGATATAATCCATGGAACCCAGAAAGAAGAGAAGATTCTAACAATACTGAAAATGAGGTTGATTCAGAATCTAAGAGATAATGATATTAATGCTTAAGGTACTACTACAAAGAACGAATAAGAGATTTTATCTAGACTTTATCGTGGATAGATTATGCAAGTTTTAGAGATAGACATGTTGGGGAGAAGAGATATGGATCGACAAACAAATTGGTCTCAAGAATTACAAAGTGAACAATACACAAATGAAGCTATAAATTTCATTAAATTGATGAGGAATGCAGGTTTTCTTATCTATGATGAGATACCACAATGTTTGGACTACAAAAACCTCAGTGAAAAACAAAATAAAGTAGTTAACATCATAATATCCCACTATCATACATGTCAAGATGAATCACCCTTACATAAGATAATCCAAGGTACAACAGGAATAGGAAAGTCATATTTAATTGGTGCAATCAGTCAAGCATTAAAAATGCATCCACTCCACAACGCTCTCCTCTTCTATTACTTGCACCAACGGGAGTTGCAACATTCAACATTGGAGCATCAACGATTCATTCTAAGTTAAGAATACCAATAAAAGAATTCAGTGAGCTACAAGGAACAAGACTTGCAAGTTTCCAAGAGGAAATGTCTCATAAAATATATATTGATAGATGAAATGAGCTTCCTTGGAGAGAGGTTACTCCAAAACATAGACTCTCATCTTCGACAAGCATTTCCAAAAAATAGCCATAAAAGTTTTGGAGGTATGTTTAGTATTTAAATTTACTAGAATAAGAGATCTACATTGCAAAATAGTTTTTTCCTTACTATTACAATACTAATTTAAATGTAAATATTTTTTTAATATACATACTTTAATATTTGTTTAGGGATATCCATGATATTGGTTGGAGATCAAGCACAATTACCCCATGTCAATGATAGACCTGCATATGAAAGTAGAAGGCACACAAAAACACTATGGGAAGAATTCCAAACTATAGTTACTTTAACTCATATTTTTCAGACAAGATGGACAAAGCAATGAGCAAGAAAGATTTCGTATTCTTCTATCAAATATAAGGGATGCAAACCCTACAATAGAGGATTGGATGTTACTTATGTCAAGATGCAAGGAAAATATGAGTAGTATAGAAAATGACGGGTTTGAAAATAGTGTTCATTTATTTTCAACAATGATAATGTGCACAATCATAATAAGAAAAAGTTATTATCATTATCAAACCCTATTGCACGAAGCATTTCTATTTGAACAACACATAGTTCTATGGATGGAGATGGAAGTGGTGAGCTTGACATGGAATTGCTACTTAGCAAAGATGCAAGGGTAATGCTAACTTCAAACTTATGGATTGAAGTAGGTCTTGTCAATGGAGCACTAGGATATATTCGAAGTATTATATATAGACTTGGAAGTGCACCACCTCTACCGCCATCATATGTACTTGTAGATTTTGATAGTTACTCTAGAATTTCTTTGGATGATCATCATCCCCAAAGAGTTCCAATTCCTTCAACTGATAGGGGTGGCACAAAACAAATTCCTTTGAGATTGGCTTGGGCATTACCATACACAAGTCACAAGGGTTGACACTACAAAAAGCTACTATTGATATAGGTCCCACTAAAAGAAGTGGTCTAACATTTGTGGCAATATCACGTGTCAAATCTTTGCAAGGACTAAGAATTCTGACACCCTTCACATATGACAGATATGAAAAAATGAAGAGAGGAAAATAAGTTGCTAGAAGAAAAGAAGAGAACAAATCGAAATCCTTAGAAATTATTTGATGTAATAAATATTGTCAACACACTTTTGTTGTTTGAACTTCTCTAAATAATTAACAATATCATGATAATTTCTTTGTGAGACTAAATGCTTTGTAGTAAAAATCTACTTGTTCATTTATTTATGTTCAATGAGTTTGGTAATTGAGACACATTGTTTGATGAAAGTTAGTTATTTAAAGGGAAAAAAAATTGTATATTCAAGTTTTTATTTGTTTGTGTCTTTAGGTTTGTTAAGGTTAAGGTATATTTCATACTAGATAATATGTTTATTAGTTGTAAATAATTTTATAATTTTAATATGATATTTTTTCCATATGTTTTGATTAAAAAATTAAATGGACAGATTCATGAATTTCTATTAGACAATGTAATGAAATATAAAGTTGAAATTTATTTATGTAACATCATTTCCTTACGATTTTATATATTTTTTGGTTATTACAAATGATTTTGGTGAGATTTCAACATAGTAAGTTAACTAATATCTTATTCTAAGTGTTTTCATTATTTGTTTCATAGAATGTATTACTAAACATTATTCATTTCAATTTTTATTTTATAAAAAATTATGGATAGTTTTATTCTCATAATTTTGAAATACTAATAATTTTTCTATTTTTTTCTTGCAACAAAGATTTCAAACTATGGATGTTTCGGAGAATGGATCAGAAATCATTGTTGCAAGCCCAAATGCCTCAGTAAACTTGAATGATGTTTTTGAAACTAATGTGGACAAATGTGCAAGATTAGTTTTAGAGTACTGCAGAAATATCGTTAAAGTTGTTGAACACATGACTTTAATGATCGACAACGTTGAAGAACTAGAAATACTGAAAATGGAAGATGTTGCAAAAGTAGTTCGCGAGACATCTCAAAAAGTAAATGCATTTCAATCTATGATGAAAGAAGTATATCGTGGTCATTACGCAAATAAAGGCCGCAATACCAATCTCATTGTTGAAGAATATGTCATGTACTTACATCATTACAGTGAATTGTTTTACATATAGTTAGTTCTTACTTGACCTTTGATACTTCTTTGTTATTCAAAATGGTTGTAATGCAGCATATATTTTATCTTTGATTTATGTAAGTTTGACAAACAACAATATTTACTTTTATATATGTGGTTTTTATGTAGTAGTAGACTTCCATAAATCTATATTTCAAGTATTTGTAACATATTTTGTTTTACTATCTATTTGTAATATATATATATATATATATATATATATATATATATATATATATATATATATATATATATATATATATATATATATATATATATATATATGGCTTTCTAATATGTGTAGAATTAAAAGATTGGTTTAAATAGATGTGGAAAATGCATTTGAAAAAGATATGAAACACTAAATGAGTCTCTAACCCAAATCCTAATTCTAAGCATAATCCTAACCATGGTATAAATCCTAAGCCTAGAACCATTGTTTTATACATGACTATCTAAAATGTGTGGTATTAAATGATTTCTTTAAATGGATGTTGCAAATACAAGTGAAAAAATAATTACAATGAACATGTCACAAATATACAAAACAATGAATGTGTCTCTAACCCAAATCCTAATTCTATGCATAATCCTAGCCACAATATGAATCCTAATCCTAACCATTATTTCAACTCTAACATTGAAGACAATCCTAATCTTGAACTTAAACCTACCATAACCATTATTATATCATAATCATAATAATAATCCCAGCCTTAACCATTTTGTTACCCTAATCATAATTCTAACCTTAATCCCTACCCTAACCCTAACTTTCATATAAACCCTAACCCTAATCATAATATAAATTCAATCCAAACTCTAACCCTAATGATAACCTTGACCATGATATAAATTGTACCCCTAATAGTAAGCCTAACCATGAATATTAACTCTAAACCTTAAACCATAACCCTAATATTAACCCTAACCATAATCATAAACCTAAAGCAAGTCCTAACAGTAATTCTAATCTTAACCTTATTCATAACCTTGACCCTAACCCTAACCCTAACCTAGACCATAGCCCTGACCAAATCTAATTATTTACCCTTAACCTAATAATAATTCCAATCCGAACCCTAATAATAATTCCAACATTGCCCTCCACACTGATAAAAACCCTATTTCTAAGTTGAAACCTATATAATTATAATCCAAGCCCAAACCCTAACCCTAACCCTAACCTTGACCATAATTCTACTCGTAGCAATGACCGTAAAACCAACTTTAACACTAAACCTTAACACTAACCATGATATAAATTATATCACTGAATGTTAACCCTAATCAAATTAATCTAAATATTATGATATACACGCGCTGCGACTGCTACTAGCTAATATAGACTCTATATTTAAAATATGCCGAGATGCATCGAGGTGTTGAATTTTTTCATCATTCACCTTTAATATTCATAGGTGAAAAAATTAATAGACCTTCGACCATTATCGAATTGTGTATATATTTGTACATTGTCAACATTTATGCGTCTACCGTATTTTTCAATCAGAGGCCCCATTTCCTCCAATTTTTCCATATTATAACTGGTTTGGGAATGTCGGCCACGTGGGAATGAAGTTATGCCAATACAAAAACAAACAAAATTATTCTAAGTTTCGTGTTAAAATAAAACTTATCAGCTGGCTTCCTTCAAATATGGTCCGTGGGTCACTTTCTTTTTCATTTTTAAATTTCAACCATTCAACGTTGTTTTAAGGACAGATTAGCTCGTTCACATGTAATTTAGTTCAAACGGAGGGCCCGTTTATATTTAAGTAAGCATCGGCAAGTCACGCTCTGCCTACCTAGTCAAATGAATCCGTGACTGACAAGTGTTATATAATTATGATTAATCTTCTGGATGAGAAAACGAAGAGATATTATATAATATAATTATATATAATAATTTTTTTTTAAACTTTAATTTTATATTTAATTTAATCTATTATCTATTATATATTGACTCTTATTAGTACTTGCTGGTAAGCTAAGTACTATTGCATCATTTTATAGAATTCTTACTTTAACTAGTGATTTAATAAAATTGTTTCAACCAATTATAATTTATTATATTTTATATTCTATTATAAATTTCATAAGTTTAAATGTAATATTTTTAACTTTATAATTTAAAAATATGATTTTTCTATCATTTGATTGATTAAATGATTTAAGGTCTTATACACAATTTTCCAGAGTTTAAAAATAAAACAATTTTTTTCACAACACTTTTTTAGTTATATTGCATTATTTAGCAGTCTACCATATTTATGGGCACATCAAATTTTTATCCGAACAAATTATAATTATACGATTATATTTAAAATTCGAAAGATGAAAAATTAGATATAAATAGTTTAAATTTTTTTATATTTTATTTTTGTATGATTTTTTTCATTTAAAAAAAGTAATTTAAAGAATATTATTCAAAATTTTATTTAATATGTAATAAATAGTTAAACCATTAATAAGTATTTAATAATTATTTAGTTGATGTATTATATATTTAATTATTCAAAAATTTAGTTGATACATATGTTTTTTATTATAAATATATTGATAGATATGTTAATTAATTGTAGTAATTTTTTAAATTTTTTTAATAACATTTAACTAAATTAGTTGAATGGTATTATTTAATTTTTTAACTAAAGGATTGATTATTTTTCAAAAAGGAAATTTAAATATTTTTAATAATAAAATATTTTTATCATTATATCTTTAAGGAAACATTATAAAATGTGTATAGTTAGAAAAGTAATTAATTCTTAATATTAAAATATATCTTATTATTTCTAATACAACCTATTTTTAAAATTTTAAATTAATTACAATACATATAATTCTAATTTCTAATACAACCTCATTTTTCAAATTTTAAATAATTACAATACATATAATTTTAATTTACCATATAATTCAAGTTACAATTATAATCAAATTATGTTTAGTTTAATATTTCTATTTGTAAATTTAATAAATAACAATAAACTAATTCAAACAATTGTTTTTATTCTTTTTATTACTATCAGAATATTACAGCAAGTACTTGCCACTACATGGCACTTGTTTATACATATTTTTTATATATTTTTCAAATTTGAGAAAACTTATTTTCAATTGAAGTTTAATTTCATGTTAATTGAGATCACTTCGAAGGTACTTGATATTGAATTTATAATATAAATATTTAACTTCATTTTCTCAAATTAGGATCTATTCCTACAAACTATTATTAGTTAATTTGAAACATATTTGTGTAACTCATTGTTATGCATTGATATTTAGAGAGATTTATTTGTACAATATATCTATTTAGTAGTTCATCTAAAAATAAAGAGAAATTAGCAATTAAAAGGTTAAATATTTAAAATATATTTTAGTATTTTAAATAAACAAATTCGCATCAAAATTTGTATATATAGTTTAATGAGTTCAATTTATTGTATTTTTTGGATGAATAAGTGTCACCTTTTTCATTTGCATAAAATAATATTATTTGTATTCACAAAAAGGGTGGGTTGATATAAAATTATACCTTTTAAGTACATAATGGATAGATGCCTTAAAAAAAAAAACTGAACACTAGATGTAGCAACACCATAGAAGTTGTAGCATGTTTGAACTAGTCAATTATATACCCCTTTCACATGAGAAGATGGCTCTTAGTGTGGAGAGGAGCAAGGGTGGGCTTCAAATTCTGAGCTTTTAGGAGGAGAGGATGTTGATGAAGATGATGATCTAGGTGGCTATTGCAAGGTCATTGATTTGGCAATGGCTTGTTATGCCTCTATTGGTGGATGCTAGTGGGGTGTATTTGATTGGGGTTTTTTTTTGCCCCTTTGGTTTCTTTTGGCTCATTTCTTGGAAGTACTTATATTCAAAAAATTTCTTGTTGTGTACTGAGAAAGTGATGGGTCGGGGGTGTTGTTGCCACTTACAATTATAATCCCAGAGAGTTTTTTTGCTAGCTATTTGGTCGTGTTTATTTTGCCACTTTTTTGGGCCAATTACAGAATGATGAAGGCGTTTCTCTATAGAATGGATTCTATTGAGAACAAGTCCCCATTAGCTCAAACTATGTTTGGTTGCATGGTAATCTGGACCTAGCTTGTGATGGCTATGGAGGTTCCTATTTGGAGGACCATTGTGTTATACAACCCCTAATATGGCATTTGGTTTCTTTTTTCCATGCTTTTGTAATTTACCAATCTAATTTGGCACTAAATATGTAATCAGAGTTGAACTCAAGTTTCTCTATTTGTAAAAACACACACTACACATTGTGTACTCTAAATAGTGCACTTTTCTAAGTCATTATATCCAAGGGAATTCATGAATGGGATACCTTAGAAAGTGACCTAGAGCTCTCTATGTATGGAGTTGCAAGATATTAAAATTGCTCTCAGCTAGAGCTATTAAGCTTGTGACCTTGCTAGTCAGCCACACAATGAGAGATTCCAATGAAGACAAGGGCAAGAATGCCAATATCCCCAAGAATCACTATGAAATGCAATGCAAGTTAGATCAAGATGAAGATGCAAGCTACACTATGAAAATGAAAGATGCAAGCTATACTATGAAAGGAAATGAAATTATTACAATTCATCCTACTTAATCTATGTGAGTTAATCTATAGCATAAAGGAAATCTAAACTATGAAAGCCATGATAATGAAATTATGATGCATGAAAGAAACTAGATAGAAATGTAAATATGGAAGCAACAATGATCTCCAAGCTCCAAAGTCACCTAGAAAACCTATAGCATAACATTAGTATTCAAAAGATTGATATGAAAATGAGGAAGAGAGATCTTCTTTTATAGGAAATGAGAAACAACGGACGATGGAGATTAAGAGGCAAAAGATTTAATCAAGGGTGGGGCTTGAAAGAGGAGCAATCCATGTGCACAAATATCCTCCAATAGTTGACTTTTGTGTCCATATGAGACAAAAATGCCTTTTTCCCTTTTTATAAAATAGGAATAATGTTTTATTTGTGCAACTTAGGATAAGAAGAAAGTGGGAACTTTTTTATTTAATAAAAGGGGAGGGAATTCTTTTTAATTAAATAAAGACTTAGGATAAAATGGTTAATCCATGGAATATAATCGTATAAATGATAGAATTAGGATTCGACCAAGGAAATTGATATTAAGCTGAAAATGTTGATTCAGGAAATTGATAAATTGTAGAATGGGGCCCAAATTCTAGGTGACCATTTTAGGATGCATACATTTTCCCCTCTTTGACTAATGTGAGGTCGATTTGGGATCACATGCAGTCAAAGAATGGAATTGAAGTGTAAGATCGATTTGGGATCACAAAACAACCCAGATGTGTGTTTGACAGATGGGAACACATAAGGACAAAGATAAGCTAGAAGACAAGACCAACATACCTGTAAATAGGTGATTTTCAAGTCTCAAATAAGAGATAAGAATCTCAAGGTTTGATTGATAAGCTGAATCAAGGATTGGAGTTGATAGGTACTGCCCCCTTGGAATCGAAATCAAAATTAGGTAGAGGAGAAGCAGTAAATTGATAAAGTTGATCAAATCACTAAGAATCATAATTGAAAATGAAGGATAACAGAATAACCATCAAGCAGTGAAGACGTGCCCCAGTTTGGCTAGGTTTGACCGAGAAAGATATAGGATAAAAATGAAGTCAAACCTAAGAGAAATGAAGGGAAGGGGATAAATGAAAGACTAGAAGGTGGAAAGAGATGGAGATGAAGATGCCCCAGCGAAGATCGAAGGATTAGGCCTTAAATGGTCAGCGAACTACATAGGAGAAGGAAATTTGAAATGTGATTTTGACTATCAAGATGAACTTGGATTTTGATTTTGAGTTTGAAAATGGATCCAAGATGTCGAAATTAGCTAGGGGTGCAATTTTCATGCAATTCTGAGGTGTTTTGAAAATTGGTCAAAAAGTCAAAAGGCTGTAGGAATATAAAAGGATGTGATATGAAAGACAAGAAGCGAAAGACATGATTGAGAAGAAGCGAAAGAGGAGCGTAGTTGACTAAAAATTCTATCAAAGATAAAAGGAGAGCTCTCTCCATATGCAAGATGCAAAACTAAACTAACATGAACCTAAGAATGCAAGCTACTATGAAAAGTGGTTTACTTGCAAGGTCACAATGCTAATAGACATGTAATAATCATCATCAAGCTTTATTGGTAGCGTCATAAGATCATATAATACTCACTAGTATGACTATGGGTAAATGAATATGATCTATATCAGATAGGAATGTGGGAATCCCACCTAGGCACCAAAGACATATAGGTCTACACTAATACATTTGGGGTGACATTGCGACGGCCATTTGCGACGGCAGGCAAATGTCATGTGGTTTTGCTCTTTTTTTTTCAAATATAGCCCGACACCGTCGCAATTTGCGACGACAATACATTTGTAACTGTCGCAATTGCGACGTTGTCGGGATATAAGCGCAAAATTTAAAAGGAACGTTGTCATGTGTGTTTTGAACAGCGCCGTAACCCTCCGCGAAATCACATCACGATATAACGGCAAACAAAATAAGAACGTTATCATTTGTGTTTTCAACAGCACCGTAACCCTCCGCGAAATCACATCGGGATATAAGGGCAAAAAAAACAAGAACGTTGTCATTTGTGTTTTCAACAGCGCCGAGAGAGATTCCCTCCACGAAATCACAGCTACAATTTCTGAGTACGTTGGGTTTATTTTTCTTTTGTCATTATTATGTAATCTGGTATTCAGATGTTAGAGAGCTAAAATACCCAGAAATGAGGACATATCTATGTTGAATTTATTGTTAGCGGCTTTGGTTATTTAGAAGTTTAATTTTATTTGTTCATCTTTCAAGCACAAACGTTTTGTGGACCGTAACGTCTTCATTGTTTCGGGTATGCAGTGAAACAGCCCTAACTTGCAATTGCGATGTTGTTGGGATATAAGGGCAAAAAAAAAAAGGAACGTTGTCATTTGTGTTTTCAACAGCACCGTAACCCTCCGCGAAATCACATCGGGATATAAGGGCAAAAAAAACAAGAACGTTGTCATTTGTGTTTTCAACAGCGTCGAGAGAGATTCCCTCCACGAAATCACAGCTACAATTTCTGAGTACGTTGGGTTTATTTTTCTTTTGTCATTATTATGTAATCTGGTATTCAGCTGTTAGAGAGCTAAAATACCCAGAAATGAGGACATATCTGTGTTGAATTTATTGTTAGCGGCTTTGGTTATTTAGAAGTTTAATTTTATTTGTTCATCTTTCAAGCACAAACATTTTGTGGACTGTAATGTCTTCATTGTTTCGGGTATGCAATGAAACAGCCCTAACTTGCAACTACCTTCATGGTACTTGTGTACATTATCATGTTGTCTTTACAGTGACTGTCCTCATTCAAGTGGCAATTACACAAGGGACAGTCACTGTGAGATGTCCTCATTTGTGACAAGGACAGTCACACTTAGGACATCTCATAGTGATATTCCCTTGTGTAATTTCCACTTGAATGTATTGCTATTGAACCACATTAATGCTTTTCTTCTTCAACAAATGAGGACAGTCACTGTAAAGACAACATGATAATGTACACAATTACCAAAAAATGATCTTGTTAATTGATGTAACACTTTGTCTTGCTCACTCCCTATCCTTCACTAGGGTCTCTTTAGGCCAATGTTTTGGCTTGATAGGGTACTTAACTATCCCTACACTCTTTAGGTATCTCTACCCAAGATCCCACTCCTTCAACTAGTGCACACCAACAAGAAATACAACGAACTCTGCTCAATACCAATCTAGCTACTAGGACACTCCTAGTCTTGTCTTCACAAATTGAAACACATTCAACTAGAACTTTACTCCATGGAGAGGCTGGCCACTAGGACCTCTATTGGTTTCAATATTACTCCTTCACCTATACTTTTCATCAGTACTTCAATCCGGTTCATCAAACCATGCATGCCAATTGCACCCAAAAATAGGCTGCTAGCAATTAGGCCTTTGTCAAGCCTTTTTGTTTATATTAAGCCACCTAAAGGGCTTAGGATTCAGATGCCCTTTATTGAGAACTCCAAGATATCTAAGGTCTTCTCCTCCTAGATTTTTTGTACACCAACTGCTACAGCCATGCCTGAAAACAAGTATTTTGACACAACTTGGACAGTCTGACTAAGAGTTTGTTTTCTTAGCAGCCAAAGAAACTCACCCAATCTTCTAATTTGACTTGGGGCTTCTTTAGATGTGTGTCTACCTCTCCATGAGATTTTAGTTGAAGCAACCAATGCATTCAACTTGTTGTAATCTTCTTGTAATGATTTGTCATCCCTAACTGTGCTCAACTGACTCACCTAGGACATCATTGCAAACATAGAAAATGAGCTTCCCAGGGCCCCTCCTTCCAAACATATAGTACATGGAGTCTCCTCACCCATTCCAAGAGCCCGTACAAAATTGACAATGGAATGATGAGCTAAGACTCCATTTGTTCAACCTGCCTGGTTCAAACCAATGATAGGGTACTTAACAAAAGAATTAACAAACTAGTTGGAATGCTTCAAAACTCAAAAAAAACACAACACAGAATAAAAAAACAACTTGTACTAAATTTTCCAATAGACACTGCGAGCTATCTAATCCATTAATCAACTGAAAATAAAGAAACAAAAAAACTCAAAAATTCACTAAAACCGTGTTACTCTACAAATCTTCTTAATTCCAAATGTTTTTCCCCCCAACCTTTTGCACAGATCGATGGAGGCCTCTTATAGTTGATCTGATGCCTAATTCAATGGTTTCATATAGTTACATAACCATCTTACTCGAAAATGCTCCCTTGCACAAATGTTGTCAATGTTGTGAATGACAACATTGACAACTTGTTACAACCTTTGGGATTTTGGTTCAAAACTTATTGTTCAAACACCATAAGACCCTAACCATGACTTAGTTAGGCTATTTAGACCTCACATAGGCCACTTCTACACTTCTTTGCCCAATTTGACCCCTAAATGCTTCATTCCCACTTTTGCCACAATATTGGTAACTTGGGTACAAATTGGCACTTGCCTTCACAAAGGTCACACATGAGGACATCTCACAGTGATCGATTGTCCCTTGTGTAATTGCCACTTGAATGTATTGCTATTGAACCACATTAATGCTTTTCTTCTTCAACAAATGAGGACAGTCACTCTAAAGACAACATGATAATGTACACTCACTGTAAGGACAGTCACAAATGAGGACATCTCACAGTGACTGTCCCTTGTGTAATTGCCACTTGAATGTATTCCTATTGAACCACATTAATGCTTTTCTTCTTCAACAAATGAGGACAGTCACTCTGAAGACAACATGATAATGTACACTCACTGTAAGGACAGTCACAAATGAGGACATGTCACAGTGACTGTCCCTTGTGTAATTGCCGCTTGAATTACACAAGGGACAGTCATTGTGAGATGTCCTCATTTGTGACAAGGACAGTCACACATGAGGACATCTCACAGTGATTGTCCCTTGTGTAATTGCCACTTGAATGTATTGCTATTGAACCACATTAATGCTTTTCTTCTTCAACAAATGAGGACAGTCACTCTAAAGACAACATGATAATGTACACTCACTGTAAGGACAGTCACAAATGAGGACATCTCACAGTGACTGTCCCTTGTGTAATTTCCGCTTGAATTACATAAGGGACAGTCATTGTGAGATGTCCTCATTTGTGACAAGGATAGTCACACATGAGGACATCTCACAGTGATTGTCCCTTGTGTAATTGTCACTTGAATGTATTGCTATTGAACCACATTAATGCTTTTCTTCTTCAACAAATGAGGACAGTCACTCTAAAGACAACATGATAATGTACACTCACTGTAAGGACAGTCACAAATGAGGACATGTCACAGTGACTGTCCCTTGTGTAATTGCCGCTTGAATTACACAAGGGACAGTCATTGTGAGATGTCCTCATTTGTGACAAGGACAGTCACACATGAGGACATCTCACCGTGATTGTCTGTAATGTCCCCTTTTTGGCTAACTTGGAAAACAGGAACAATTACTCCACTTCTCAGACTTACTCTATCAGATACTTACAATTAAACTAAGTAATGGAGGTTACTTAAGATATCAACCGCTATTTCAGATTCAATCACAATATGTGTGCAAGATGATATTGATACCAATATGTTTAATAGCACTGTCGGATATAATGATATGAAATATGCTATGAATATGATGTTTCCTATCACTTATAGTGATAGTATAATGATGGTATGTCTGATATAAACAATATCGATATACAATCAATAAGTATTGCTTACAGCAATGTATTTGCTGTGTCTGATATGATGATGTAATTATGCAAATGTGTAATATCGCTATGAGTGATATGTTGCTATTTCAGATTCTGAATTATATGCTTGCAACTTCAAATATTGATGCTGTTTCTGACTATCCTTTCTATCTGTGCAATCATGGTGTTGTCTCTGATCTGCAATGATAAACTTGAAACCAAACTGCCAAAGGCAGATGCTCTATTGAGTATATCCAAATATGGATAAGTAAATAAAGTTCTAATGATGCCTTGAGTGACTGACGAGAATGCATTCTTATATTGTCTTTAACAAATGAAGAGATGCTATGAATGAGACGTGTCTTGTTTCTTCCTCCATGTCCCTTTGTTAAGCACACCTTTCCATAATCCGACAGTTCACATAATATTATTTCATTATTTTCTGATCATAGATAACTCCCAGATTGACTCAATATCAAATCTTTTTATGAAGGTAATCTTCCCTAATTGGTAGTGCAACCAGTAGTTAACATCCATTGTGTTTGTATTAGTTTGGTCTAACTATCATTAGTATTTAGTCAATCGATATTAACTCTTGCCTTATCCCATATTGTTATGATGATATCCAATCTTTCTACTCTGATATAAGTCGATATCATTTTCTGATAATTGTCCATTTATTGGTTGATTGCTGGTAATGGAGTTTGATCTTCAAATTGACTTCCATTCCTGTTAATACTTAAGGATACATTGTACTTATTATCCATGACTGATGCCTCATTCATCAATAGCTTGTGATATAATCACTGATGCTTTTGTGTTTCTACAAGATGTGGTTTATCTCAGACAATCGATAATCTTTCAATCCTTTAGTCGATATCCTCCTATGTGGTGTCTATTGATATAGATAGTAGAATTCAATCTAGTTTATGTTATTGTCATGATAACATAGGAAGTGATGGTGCATATTTGCTAGCGGGTCTTCATGTTTGATATTGCTTTATCGGATATGTCATTGTCTAAACTTGTGCAATTAATGATTATTTATAATATATGAATGGTTATCCTTCTTGCTTATCAATACATCTTCTGAAACCCATAGCGACCTATCCCTTATTCATATCATGTTGATCTTGACTTCATAGTATTTGGTTCATTAATCATCCTCTCATGGTATCGATGTGTAATGACTAGTGATTGTTGTATCACTTCTTCATTCCTCATCGTGATAGATAATGCAGATGTTTAATGTAGATGTATATCGATTACAGATATTCGATATTGCTTTAAACGTTATTATTATTATTATTATTATTAATGTTATTGTTATTATTAAATATTATAATTAATGATGTTAGTAATATTAATAATATTATAATAAATATTATTATAGTGATAACATATTGTTTTATATTGAGAGGTTTATTAATATTATTTATATATTAAAATTATTATATCAATAATTGATTTAATATTATTACTTAATATATTATTATAATATAATATATATAATTTATTAATAATTATTTATTATTAATTTATATTATAATTATAATCATAATTATATTATTTATTAATATTTTAATATTATTTAATTAACATATTACTTATTATGCTAACTATATATTATTATTATCTTTTGATAATAATTATATATTATTGTTATATACCGTTAATAATAGATTATTATATATCATCTAATCATTTTATTATTATACTAAGTTCAATATGTCACGGCTCATGACATTGTCCCTTGTGTAATTGCCACTTGAATGTATTGCTATTGAACCACATTAATGCTTTTCTTCTTCAACAAATGAGGACAGTCACTCTAAAGACAACATGATAATGTACACTCATTGTAAGGACAGTCACAAATGAGGACATCTCACAGTGACTGTCCCTTGTGTAATTGCCACTTGAATTACACAAGGGACAGTCATTGTGAGATGTCCTCATTTGTGACAAGGACAGTCACACATGAGGACATCTCACAGTGATTGTCCCTTGTGTAATTGCCACTTGAATGTATTGCTATTCAACCATATTAATGCTTTTCTTCTTCAAAAAATGAGGACAGTCACTCTAAAGACACCATGATAATGTACACTCACTGTAAGCACAGTCACAAATGAGGACATCTCATAGTGACTGTCCCTTGTGTAATTGCCACTTGAATGTATTGCTATTCAGCCACATTAATGCTTTTCTTCTTCAACAAATGAGGATAGTCACTCTAAGGACAACATGATAATGTACACTCACTGTAAGTGTACATTATCATGTTGTATTACAAATGGACCTTATGTTGGTCGGGATATAAGTGCAAAAAAAAAAAGGAACGTTGTCATTTGTGTTTTCAACAGTGCCGAGAGAGATTCCCTCCGCGAAATCAAGCGGGTTATCATTTGTGTTTTGAACAGCACCGAGAGAGATTCCCTCCGCGAAATCAAGCGGGTTGTCATTTGTGTTTTCAACAGCGCCGAGAGAGATTCCCTCCGCAAAATCACAGCTACAATTTCTGAGTACGTTGGGTTTATTTTTCTTTTTTCATTATTATTTAATCTGGTATTCAACTGTTAGAGAGCTAAAATACCCAGAAATGAGGACATATCTGTGTTGAATTTATTGTTAGCGGCTTTGGTTATTTAGAATGCTTCCCCACAATACTTAATTACACAAGGGACAGTCACTGTGAGATGTCCTCATTTGTGACAAGGACAGTCACACATGAGGACATCTCACAGTGACTATCCCTTGTGTAATTGCCACTTGAATGTATTGCTATTCAACCACATTTATGGGCCCGTTTGGACCACGACACACAGTAGCATCTACAGAGAAGAATATCCCAGGTGTAACAAGTTGTAAGAATATACCAACAGTTCTAAGAAGTTCCCTAGCACGTAGTAGCATCTACAAAGAAGAATATACAACATGAGGGCAGCCACTGTAAAGACAACATGATAATGTACACTCATTGTATGTGTACATTATCATGTTGTCTTTACAGTGACTGACCTCATTCAAGTGGCAATTACACAAGGGACAGTCACTGTGAGATGTCCTCATTTGTGACAAGGACAGTCACACATGAGGATATCTCACAGTGACTGTCCCTTGTGTAAGCCACTTGAATGTATTGCTATTCAACCACATTTATGGGCCCGTTTGGACCACGGCACACAGTAGCATCTACAGAGAAGAATATCCCAGGTGTAACAAGTTGTAAGAATATACCAACAGTTCTAAGAAGTTCCCTAGCACATAGTAGCATCTTCTAATTGTCTATACCACTTCACAAGGTATTGTTTGCACACATTGTTTTTGGTTCTTTTGATGACCCTTGTTTTGAAATTGCTATTAGGCCTTGTAGCTTATATGTTTTGACTGCTGGAGAGCTTCTAAAGCTAAGCAAGAAGACCATTGCACGATTTATAGCCGCGCGCTCAGGTTTGAAAATTGTATATTTTTTAATCTAATGTATATTTTAATCCTTTTGCCATGTCATGTAATATGTCTTGCCTTGTAGCTTATATGTTTTGAAATTGCTGTTAGGCCTTGTAGCTTATATGTTTTGATTGCTAGAGAGCTTCTAGAGCTAAGCAAGAAGGCCTTGTAGCTTATATGTTTTGTGTACTTTTGACAATTTTGCTTAGTCACTGAAAGTTGTAGACCGAAGTTTTCATAGCCCAATTTTTGCTTCCTGCGAAGAACGATCATGTCAGATAATATAAGTGAAGAACAAAATAGGGAGACAATCGCTAGATTGTGGTCTAACTTGAAAAGAAAAGGTGATGGAAAATGTTATTGTCCCTGCAAAATTTGTAAGGGCTTAAACCGTAGAAGATTGCTAATCAAAACAGTTAAGAGACATTGTAGGGAGAATGGTCACATTGAAGGGGGGCATGACTATCATCCACTGGTAAGTTGTTTATTATATCATTTTAACAATTTATATACATATGAAATCACTTGATGATGAGTTGAAGATCATGGTTTATTTATGTTAATCAATTTTATATAGGTTGATCTCCCCAGGGAAGTACATGATATGGAGGAACATGGGGGTGCGAATATCCAAGGTGAAGATAATGATCCCATGGAAGATGACGATCATGCGCCAGAAAACACAATTGAAGATGATGGTATAAATACATTGATCCATGACACATTTAGTCCAAGCGGATCTGATCATGATGATGATGATAGCCTTGATGTACCTCTACTTGAGAAGGCATACGAGCCCCTATACAAAGACTCCCAAACAACTCTTCTCTCTGTTGTATTGTTGTTGTTGAACTTGAAGGTTATGAATGGTTTATCCAACATAACAATGTCACGTATGTTAAGGTATGTCATATATGTCTTTATAGTTAACAAAGGGTGAATAATGTACCACTAATATTGTTTATATTAACAACTTATATTTTTTGCTGTAGATTGATAGGCGAGTTTTTGTTACCACCATCAAATATTCTACCTCGCTCATATCGAGAATTATCTGCTATTATGAAAGATATTGGAATGGAGTATCAAGCAATACATGCTTGTCCCAATGATCATATTATATATTATAAAGAACATGAATTTGCAACACAATGCCCTGTATGTCATACGAGTAGATATCGAACAGATCGAATAACAAAAAAGGTGCCTCACAAGGTTCTTCGTTACATCCCCATTATTCCACGGATGCGACAATTATTCAGGTGTACTAGCTTGGCACAATTTATGGATTACCATGCATGCAATAGAAGTCGAGATGACATTATTCAAATCCCTGCGGATGGTTCGGCATTTATGCACATAGAGGAAAAGTGGCAACACTTCAAAGAAGAACCTCGTAATCTCAGGCTTTCATTGGCAGCGGATGGTGTCAATCCATTTGGAGAGATGAGATCTGTTTGCTCGGTGTGGCCTGTTTTTGTTATCAACAATAACATTCCTCCGTGGATGTCAATAAAGAGGGAGCACATTATGTTGGCAATGATTGTTCCAGGTATTTTATCATTTGATAGTTATTAATTTACATGTACTTACAAATCTTACAGTAAAATGGTCACAATAATTATGTAATGTTACTGTTCATTCAAGTAGGTAAATATCAAGTTAAAGATATGAATGTATATATTGAGCCTCTTATTGACGAGTTGGTGGAGTTATGGAACGGTGTCACTATGTATGACGTGTCTAGACCAATAGGACAAAGACAATTTCAATTCCATGCAATACTTGTATGGACAATACATGATGCCCCAGGGCTAACACATTTTTGTGGTATGTTATAGTGAATTCAAGTTGCGCATGATAATTCTAATTATAAAAATCAACATATTTAATAATCCAATTATATCATTATCTTGTAGGTCTTCAAACAAAGGGAAAATTTGTATGTCCAGTTTGTGGTCCAAAGATGAAATCTCGTCATTCAAAAAGTTTAGGAAAGCATGTGTTTGATGAGTACAGACACTTCCTCCACAGGAATCATAAGTATTGAAGTATGGAAAAACATCTTTTCAATGGGAAAGAAGAGACTACATCAAAGCCACGAAGAATGACACCTCGCCTATGGAAGTTGGAATATAATAGAATTAATCGTTGAGGTAATGTCGTTCCACTTAATGGTTTATGTTTGTAATTTATATATTTCTATTGTGATTTTTGTTTACTAATTATGTAATTGATGATCGTGAAGGTCGTCAAGGCACTACTGACAACCTTCCAAAGGGACTAAAAAGCTATCCCAGACAATTTAGTAGGTTGCCCTACTACGAGGACCTACAAATTGTGCATTTGTTTGATCTTATGCATGTTGGAAAGAATATAACAGAGACATTGTGGAAAATACTGGATGGAAGGCGTGACAAAGAAAAAATTGTCAAAATTTGTAATGACATTCATGAATCCAATCATGCACTGAAGAATTTCATTCACTCAAATAGCAATAGAGATCAGATTAATATAAGTGCCCTTCCTTGGTTATTAACGGAGCAGCAAAGTGATGCCATAAAAGAAGTCATACGAAAAATTTGATTTCCCACAGGATTTGCTGGGAACATAAGCAATCTCATATCAAAGAAAAGTGAATTTGGGCCAGGGCTCAAAACACATGATTGGCATACTTTCATCAAGGTAAGTTATGTTCTTCTGTATTTACAATATATTCATAAACTATGTGTACTATTCATTATGTTATGTTAGAAAATAATGAAATGATTGGTTTATAATTACTACAGTACGTGCTACCTCTATCTCTCCCAGAGCACTTCAACAATAACATCAAACAAGTGATATATGATCTTGGAAAATACATGAGGTAAGCAGTAATATCTGTTCAATTTGTTGTATATATTTATTATATTCGCGATTTGTTTTTCTTGCTATGTAATCTATTGTATATTATTTTGTAAAGTCTCGTATTTATATATTTTTTGTGACTTGAATCTCTTAATGTAGGTGGTTGTCATCTAAAGAAATCCATAAAGAAGATATAAACTATTGGAAGAGAAGAATTCCTCATTTATTGTGTGAAATGCAAAAGTGTCTACCTCCAACTTTTTTCAATGCACAAGAACACTACCTCATACACCAAGTTGAGGAGATTGAATTGTGTGGACCTGCACACACTAGGTCAATGTGGATGGTTGAGAGGCACTTGAAATCTTTGAAGGCTTTGGTTCGACAAAGAGCACATCCTGAGGGTTCTATGGTAGAGGGATACATGGTATACCAGACTATGGTGTACATTACTGAATATCTTCCTAAGTTTGCTTCAAATATCCATGTAGATCGCATTTGGGATCTCGACCCTTTTAAAAAATTCAAAGGGGAGTACTTGATGGGGAAAGGTAGATTGAGGAAAGTGACAGGTAATAAATTATAAGATGTTATTGTAATAAATTATTTCTTAATCTTCAAAATAAATCGGTTGTAAGTCGTCTATTTTTTTTTTGTACAGTTGCTCGAGAGTGGGATGCACTACATTTGTATATTGCAAACAATCTTGATTGGATGACGGTATGGATTGAATGATGTCAACATTCTGGTCACACATTAACATGGGAAGGTGTATCTTCATTGGTTAAAGAAGCTCATCGTAATGGAGATTCTAATGTTACGCAAAGGGAAATAGATTTAGCATATGGTTTAAGAGATTTCCAAGTACGTACAAAATTATTAATCACCCGTATGTTTATCAACTCACGATATAATAATTTTGTCATGTTTCACATATTATTGCAGGTTAAACACCACAAGGGTATGTTCTGTAATGGTCAAAAATTTCGCGTCAAAGTGTTGGATGACACGAAGAAAACTTGTGATTCTGGAATAACTGCAGTCTTTCAAGTGACTAATATTTCATCTAGAAATGACTTAGATCCTCAAGAGTCTAAAAATCAATACTATGGCATTTTGGATGATATATTTGAGTGCGACTTTAGTTCCTTCAAATTAGTACTCTTCGTTGTCAAATGGTACAGGCTACGACTTAATCCAAATGATCCTAATAGAACTGTTATTGAACATGATAATGGATTTACAATGGTTAATACAAGGTCGTTTGAGCCAGTTGGGGATGAGCCCTATGTTCTTCCAAGCCAATGTGAACAGGTATTTTACTCAGAGGTTTCACATAAACTGGGTTGGTCATTTGTTGTTAGACATGAACCGAGAGGAAGGCCGATAAAGTATAATGCGATGGAAGAAGAAGATACCGAAGAAGTAGAAGATGATGTAGATGATGATCACGATCGACAATTATTGGATGATGTTCCTGAGACAAATTTTCATGAAGAAGAAGAAGAAGATGATGCTGCTACTGATGATGATGATGAAGATGATGTTGATGTTGATGATGATGATGTTGATGATGACGACAACGACGACGAGGACGAGGACGATGATGATGATGACGATGACGAGGATGATGATGATGATGATGATGATGATGATGAGGATGATGATGATGAAATTTAAAGGTATGCCATCAATCCTTAATGTATTTAATATTCATTTCTTGATAGAAATATATTTGTCTTAAATGGTTACATAGTTTATTCATTATCTATTTAAAAGCTATAAGTGTTATAATGTGTACGTTTTAATGTTTTTAATTTTTATGTGATGCTTATGATGGATGTGATTATGATTATGATGTGATTATGCTCACGATAATTGAATTACATTTGCAGGAAATTGAACCCCTTTCAAGAGCATCCCGCACAGTCTCATGGATCGACAGGTATAAGTCAATACACCTTATAGAAAGTCTATTTAATACACTTATCAATAGTAAGATTGATGTCTTCTAAGATCTCTCCCATTTGCAGGTACCAGCAAATAGGTATTTGTCAGAAGTGTCTTCTTCGAGTGAGGGAAATATAGGAATAGAAGAGGAAAGTGAGACATGCAGTTTATCTAGAATAGGGAGATTAACTAGAGGTCAAAGGACTAGAAGGAAATTCAATAAACACATGAAATTTTTCCTTGCTCAAGGGGGGTCATGTTCTTATGATGATGAGATGAAAGGCGACATCGAGGTGCCCTTGAGGTACCAACATCTACAGAAACATTGGGTACCCAAGGAACTTCCTCCAATAAACATTGATTTTTGTGTTAATGAGAGGATATATCGCATAGCACCATCATCATTACATGGTTTGGGCCTATTTTCTATGGATGGCATAAAGGTGTCTTACAACAAAGTTTCTGAATTGATGGAGTATGTTGGACCATGTTACGATTACAAAAGTTGGATGCATATTGTTCAATATAAAAAAAGTATGCGTAGGTATGCACTCTCGACAAATTATATACAACAGCAAGACAATAATCAAAGTAAAAGTGTGGCTATATACATTGATGGAAGGCCAAAAGCAACAGGGAATATTGTGGGTTTTATAAATAGTACACGACCTGGGTCAACTATAAAGCAACCCAATTGCATATTTGAGGCGTGCGAGGGAAATCGTGTATTCATCTGTGCGATAAAATCAATACGTGCAGGGGAAGAGCTGCTTATTGATTACAATTTGAACCGCATAGATACAAACGAGGCTACTATCATGGGGGTGGTACATACTATTAAACCAACTTCTAATCAATGACTCCAACATACCATTTAGTTATTAAATTTTTGGCTAACATTTTTATACTTGATCTTTGACACAGGGGCACAATATGGAGCAACCGCCCGAAGGTGATGGTGACGATATTCCTAGCTCATCTACACATGAGTAGGTAAAATTCATTGTAATTGTGCAAACTAGATAGAAGCAAAATGTTATTTTTTTTAATGTTATTTTCTTCATTGTTTTGGAGTAATTTTGATAATACTAATACTATTGTTGTCACAGAGGGCCGGTGGTCGGAGAGAGGGAAAGCAACCTGCAGTCCCTCAGGAGTACCCCCTTGTGGACCCTTTTTTTATTGATTTAGCAGAGACCGATGACCCGATCGGTTCCATTAAAAAGCTGCTAAAGAAAATTGGGAAAGAACTTCTACGTTTGGTATCCATACATCCTCAGACTCAGGAAATAAAAGACAGGGCAGCTGAGTTGTTGCGCACTTCTGAAAACTTTAAAGTAAGTATTAATGAAATTTTTAATTATTACAAGAGTTCAATAATGGTTTTTATGTTATGCTCTTTTATGACATTAATTAAAATATGGATGCATTGTCTTTACAGAGTTATTTGCGTAATTTTGAACCCCATTCCCATGATGAGGCCGGTATTGCAAGTGGTTCAGGTAGATCACATGTTCCATTCCCCACTTGTGTTTTCCACTGAATATATATAGGAATGATCATAATCATTGACAATACATGCTCGAACAATCTTTTTTTTTAATGCTCTAACAATCTTGTCCATGCTAGTCCACGCGTTCTATATTTATGCATGCTCTAACAATTTTATTCTTCAGCTCCTTTCCATGATGATATGACAACGCCGCCTCCATCCAGGACAGCCACAAATGTCTTGTCGACTGCCATGTCAACAACACACAGCCTAAATGCACCAACTGTTGCACCATCTACTGGTACACAAATCCCTCTTTTTCTCTCTTTTGTTATGTGTTTAAGTGTTATGTGTTTACGATGTAGATCCCTTGATTATGTTTGTGCCATGGGTGCTCTGCACCAATTTATTTCCCTTGAAGTATTATTTCTTGGAGGCATTTGATAATGGTTTTCATTTTTTGCAATAGGAGATGCAACAAGTCCCGATGCAACATCATTTCCTGGATGTTCCCGTGTTCCTAGTACGGGAACGGTGAAGGATTGCGTATTGATCATCAGCGACGATGAAGGCGTTCCCTTAAAAGTATCCAAACTTCCAGGTACTTTAAAGTTATTATTATTCTATAGTGATATAATAGTAATTTAGTTTTTGATCACTCTTCATCGACTAATGATCCCATGATTATTTTGTAGGGAATGATATTTTTTGGCGAAAACTTGGTGACGAGTGTTTGCGGATATTCGGGCCCACCATACGTACATGGTGGAACATCATATCCTAACTAAAACCCCAAACCACTATTTTGATTTCATATCATTGCTAGAATAGTTTTCCTTTTCATCAATTTCTTGAACTATATTAAAGGTAGCTTCTCTTCATTTATGAGTCTAACATGTTTTTTTTTACTTAAAAGGTGGAATAACCAAGATAAAAAGTTGAAGGATGATCTTGTAGATAGTATGACCCAGCTTTTTGGACCTCGTGCATTCGAGAGAAACAAGCTCCTTGAAAGAGCTGGTTTATGTTTGAAGTATATTAGGGACCAGTACAGGAAATATTTAGAGGTTAACCCAAGGCACGAGCGTCCGCCCTGTGTTCTTGAGGCTGAGTGGCAGGGTTTGATTTTGGATGGAAAGTATAAAGCCGACATGAAAAAAGGAATTACGCCAGTAGAGAGTAGAGCAAGGTATGTGATACTTTTGAGAATGTAATTATGTACTAATTAACCTCTAAATTTTTCCTATACTGGTCTCTAACATATTTCAAACTTTTCATAGATTGCCTGACACATCAAAGGCAACAAAGGCAAGATTAGAAAAGCACGGGACACACAAGCTTAGCTCTGGTGGTTTTTCCAAACTTCAAGCACGAGTTGTAAGTATTAGTAAATGAAAACTTGTATCAATTTTTTTATATATTGCAAGGAAATTTTTTTTGATCAAACAATGCAAGTAAAATTCACCATACCAAGAAAAAATGTAGGGGTCAGAGTTCAATAGATGCCTCACAGAAGAGGACAAGAGAATTGGCTTCCAACAAGGCTATAGAGCCGTGGCTGAACGGCTACGAGCTGAAATCAGTGTGCAAGGTTCAAATAATGATGCATCTGAGCCACAGGTAAATAAGCTAAATGAAATTTATTTCAAATTGAATACTTTACCAATTAGTCTATTTGATGTTAAGTTCTAATATAAAGTGAGTATATCTGTTTTAAGAAAGCAATGATAACAATGTGTAGGATATTGGAATGCAGCCTGACAATCCTTCTACACAATCTATGCATAATGAAGGTTCGCATGATGTGCATCCTAGTGGTGGAGGTATACATTTGCTATTAAAATTTTTATATGTAATTACAATTGGTGTTTGGATTAATGTAACATTTTGTATAGCAACTGTAGAGGATCGAGGGGTCGGTGCTCATGAGCATGTTGAGGTTGAGTCTAGACAAAATGATGTGGCCAGATCAGGTAATTAAAGAGCGCCACAGTTATGTTCTTTAAAATAATTAAATACTTGTAACAATTATAATTAAATATTTTAAATTTAACTCTTTTATTTGTTATTGTAGAGGACCCCCCTTTGCAGCAGCATAGGAATTTGAGATCATCAAGAACAAAGAACAAAACAACTGATGAGGGGGGTATTGATGATAACACTGATGCTCCTCTTAGAGCTTACATAGAAAAAAAAATTAGAAAGAGAAAAAAGAAATGATTGTCATCTAAATACCTTAATTGATAATGACTGAATTTTATGTCTCAATGAATTTAATTATGTGCTAATGAATGTTCATGAATTATGTGTTTATTTTCATATTGATGAATGTTGTGTGTTAACGAATCTAATGTGTTAATGAATGTTATCATGTGATATTGATTGAATGTTACATTTTATTAATAATTGAAAGAATGAATGAATGTTAGATGTTAACGGGGAATGTAGAGTGATGTTAGGGGGAGGGGGGTGGGGCCAAATGAGCTTCCACCTTCACGTGGTTGGCCCTGTTTAGTAGAGAATATTAAACTATATTCTCGAAACAAAGTGAAGCTCAATAAGATACTAAATGAGTCAAAATGGTTATCAAGGTCCTCTATCCATAAGATACTTGTAGTCAAAATGGTTATTAATAAGATACTTGTAGTCAAAATGGTTATCTAGGTCCTCTATCCATTCCATAAGTTCTTCACCATTCAAACTTCCTCCATAACAAGGAATGTGCTCTAGGTTAGTCATGAAGCCTAGCATGGACTCTCTGTCAGATAGAGCCACTATTTCAGAGCCTTTTTTGTGCATTTCCTTCAAGCACTGTACAGTGTACGGATGTGAAAGGGAGGGCAGACCAGTGTGGAAGTTAGAGTATTTATATCTTATGCTTTGAGAGTTTATTTGGTAGATTCAAGACACCTTATATCAAAGTTATTCCTTTTTCTTATCTGTTGTTCTGTCAAACCCTCATTTTTTGGGTTATTGCATTCAAATGGCCTTAACTTGCAAATAAACCATAGGATATCCTCTATTCTTTGTAAAATGCAAGTTAAGGGGGTTTATTTTCATATTTTAAAAGCTTTGGAACAAGATACTAAGCCAGAGAATTTCAAGAGCAAGCCCTAGGTCAAGAATCTCAATGTTCTTGACTAGGAGTTGATGGATTATGCAAGATCAGAGGGTAGCGGCAAGTAAAGGACCTCAAACCTTGTTGAATCTAGATCTTTAGAGCATGGTGGACATCTTCAAACTCTGATCTTGGTTTCATGCACCCATTTTCAATGCCTTGTTTTGGAACCCACACCCAAAGGCATGCATTAGGTCTGCGGACTCAATAAGGACATTGATATGCTGGAGTGGAGTCAAGGTCTGGGAGTTGGAGGATTGTTAGAACATCAAAAAGGGTACTCAAAAAACATATAAGTTCATAAGGTCCTTTGTCAAATTGAAGAGTTATTGCTGCAGAACAGGTTTTGGAGACCTACTAGAGTCACTAGGTCTATTTGGACCCGTTTGGACCACGACACACAGTAGCATCTACAGAGAAGAAGTTTGGTATGCAATGGTCTTGAAACCTCCTGAGAAATTCTTGGTATGCATTTGTGTGGTGCAAAAGCTTTGTTGAAAGAGAAAAAGAAGAAAAGAATAGAAATGATTTTTTTTCTTTTTATGTCATATACTGTAACCAGCTACTTATAACTTGCAAAAATTATTATAACCATTTGAAATTGAAACTTAGTTTAATGTGAAACTGAGAACTGCTTTATTAGAGCTTTCTGTGATTTAGATTCAGACATCAAGAACATTGTTTGCCTAATATTGTGATTAATGTTTATTTATTAATATCTCATACTGACAAACAATTGATAATTGTAGGGAAAACGTCATTGGGGGTCTTTGAGGATCCACCAGAAGCCAAGGAGAAAATGTATTCAAATGCTAAAGATGGTGTAATAGTCCTTACAGCTGTTGAACCTTGCTGTGTAGATCATCTCCGATTCTCCAAGTTCAACAGTACTGTGGTATTCCTTTGGATACTTCTAATGGTAAATTTCAGACATCAAGTTCTTTTCGTATGAAACTACTACATTTGTAATCTGTAGTTTTAAACTTTTAGTTTATAAATGTTCATCAGCTTTAGTTCGTATGCTGCCATTTCAAGTATGATTAATGAAGTTACCTTTATCACAGGATGAAAGTGAGCAGTCAGCATACTGGTACGGAGCTGGCAGCATTGATACGGTGACTAGGGCATCGTTTAATGGTGGTATTGTGTTTTCCCGTATTTAGGGCATCGGCCTTTGGAAGCATTGCCTTCATCTTTCTTAAGTCTGAGTTTTAAGTTTGTTTATCTCTCTCGGCGCTGTTGAAAATACAAATGACAACGTTCTTGTTTGTTTTGCCCTTATATCCCGATGTGATTTCGCGGAGGGTTACGGCGCTGTTGAAAACACAAATGAAAACACAAATCCCTTGTGTAATTTCCACTTGAAGGAGGACAGTCACTGTAAAGACAACATGATAATGTACACTTACAGCCCGTGTACATTATCATTGTGTCTTTAGAGTGACTATCCTCATTTGTTGAAGAAGAAAAGCATTAATGTGGCTGAATAGCAATACATTCAAGTGGCAATCACACAAGGGACAGTCACTGTGAGATGTCCTCATTTGTGACTGTCCTTACAGTGAGTGTACATTATCATGTTGTCTTTAGAGTGACTGTCCTCATTTGTTGAAGAAGAAAAGCATTAATGTGGTTCAATAGCAATACATTCAAGTGGCAATTACACAAGGGACAATCGATCACTGTGAGATGTCCTCATGTGTGACTATCCTTGTCACAAATGACTATCCTTGTAAATACAACATGATAATGTACACATACAATGAGTGTACATTATCATGTTGTCTTTATAGTGGCTGCCCTCATGTTGTATATTCTTCTCTGTAGATGCTACTATGTGCTAGGGAACTTCTTAGAACTGTTGGTATATTCTTACAACTTGTTACACTTGGGATATTCTTCTCTGTAGATGCTATTGTGTGTCGTGGTCCAAACAGGCCCATAAATGTGGTTGAATAGCAATACATTCAAGTGGCAATTACACAAGGGACAGTCACTGTGAGATGTCCTCATGTGTGACTGTCCTTGTCACAAATGAGGACATCTCACAGTGACTGTCCCTTGTGTAATTTCCACTTGAAGGAAAAAAGCATTAATGTGGTTCAATAGCAATGTATTCAAGCGGCAATTACACAAGGGATAATCACTCTGAGATTTCCTCATTTGTGACTATCCTTACAGTGAGTGTACATTATCATGTTGTCTTTACAGTGACTGTCCTCATTTGTTGAAGGAAAAAAGCATTAATGTGGTTCAATAGTGATGCAGAGTAGTCAGGGCTTTTAGAATATACAAATATACATCCTTAACTCTCATTCCACCAAGGAAGAAGGAATTCCAATGGTTGAAACGTGAGTTAAGGTCTTTACATCAGTCAAACCCTGAAAATGAGGGTTTGTAAACAATGCACAGAAAATTTGAAATAACTGAAATATAAAACAAAGAGAATCAATCAAACCAACTTCCAAAGCATCAGATGTCACTATTACAACTTCCAGGCAAATTTTATCATCCAACCACCATCCGTACAGCCGTACAGAGTTCATTTTTCACCAGAAATGCACTAAAACAGGGTTATTTTTATTTTTTATGAAAGCAAAATGATTACAATACTAGTTCTCTGTCTGTCTTCGACCATTTGAAGCCTAAAATAGGCTCTCCAAACATTGGTTCAACCATCTAGGTGGTTAGAACAGTTTATCCAACAAATGTCAACTTTGCTAAGCAACTTTTAAAGTTGCATTACAACTTTGCAAACAACTTTGCCAAGAAGGTTAAAAATGTGTTGTGAAACTTTAGGAACCTTATTAAAGTTATTTTGGACCTTCAAACTTCTTAACAACATCTAAAAGACACCTAATAAACACTTACTATGCTCATTTCATCCAAGGACTCAAAAGATGCCCAAGGTTTATAAGTCACCAAGGGGTCTTGTGTCCAACAAGTGGATGTTTATAAGGAGATAAGATCAATCCTTAATATTTATTACAAACCAAGAAAACATCTAAAACTCCTAATCTAATTTATTGTCATTCAAAAAGACTCTGATTTGTCATTCAAAAAGACTCTGATTTGTCAATCAAAAGGACCTTTCACCAGTCAATCCTTCAAAGCTCCAAGGTGAAAATCTTATGTTCCAATTGATAGGATTTGACTCCTTGGCTTCATGGCAACTTCCTTCAATCATGGTGTCTTTGGCTTGCATTAGGGATGCCCCTGCATCAAATAGCAATGCATTCAAGTGGCAATTACACAAGGGACAGTACATGCCCATTAAAGTTGGTGTTTTGTTATCCAGCATGACAATGGAGACAACATACTCTGTGTCAATTTTACTGATCAAATTTCCCTCCGCCAGGCAAAGCAACAATCTGGGTATGATAAGGTGAAATTTTGTAGTCCTTTTGGGTATGATAACAGTTCCAGTTTCCAATAAGATGGTTCATTTTTATAATCTAGCTTCAATTTCTCTTGTGAAAATCTTTTTTTCATTTTATGGGTGGTAAAATATAATTATTATGCTAGAGGTGTGTACTTATGGATGATAATGAAACAAAATGATAAGATTTAAGACTCTTGTTTTTTTTTTAAATAGCAATTTAAGTTTCCTTCTATTATAAATTACTGTTTTTCTATTTTTTAATGTATCTTTCCAAATCTTTTATATCAATTTTATTTATGAAATATAAATATATTAATAATGTTTTAGTGTTTTTAGGATTAGTTTATATCAATTCTATGTATCATCATTCGTCATTCAATTGTCAGTATTATTAATTTAGACTGTGCAATTGTAGAACTACTCGAATATGGGTTGGATGGATACTCAAGCAGGGGAACCCTCCTCAAATATCTCAAGCAGTGAACTTGGAAAAATGTGTCCTGAAGGAACCCTTTCAATCAGAGAGATAAAAGTACAAACAAGTAAAAGAAGCAGGCTCTGCAAATATGTTTTTGAGAAGAAAAATGATAGATTATTCGAGTATGGTTCATGAGGTATATCTAAAAAGACATTTTTTTTCTTATTATAATAAAAGAGGAAGTTGTGAATGTCAAAGTTGAGTGAAACAAAAATTATTTTCATCAAATTTTATTAGGCTTTCTTTTGGGAATAGTTTCTTACAATATTGCTATTAAGATTTTTATTGTGTAGTTTTTAGATTAGGTTTATAAAATTATATTTCATGAGTAGTGATTCATATTAATCAATTAACGATACTTTTGGAAGGTATTTTCAATGTGTCAAATTTTGATATTTTTACAAGAATTAGATTGTGTAATTTTTTTAATTAAAGTCATTGACTCATATTTCATAAATAATAGTTCTCATGAATCCATCTCTTATAAGATTGAATAGTCTATTTAGGAAGTATTTCTGATAGTATGTCAAATTATGATATTACTATTACCATTAGATTGCATGGCTTTGAAGTCAACCTCGTTGACCCATATTCTTCTCTGTAGATGCTACTATGTGCTAGGGAACTTCTTAGAACTGTTGGTATATTCTTACAACTTGTTACACCTGGGATATTCTTCTTTGTAGATGCTACTATGTGCCACGGTCCAAACGGGCCCATAAATGTGGTTGAATAGCAATACATTCAAGTGGCAATTACACAAGGGACAGTCACTGTGAGATGTCCTCATGTGTGACTGTCCTTGTCACAAATGAGGACATCTCACAGTGACTGTCCCTTGTGTAATTTCCACTTGAATGAGGACAGTCACTGTAAAGACAACATGATAATGTACACTTATAGCCCGTGTACATTATCATGTTGTCTTTAGAGTGACTATCCTCATTTGTTGAAGAAGAAAAGCATTAATGTGGCTGAATAGCGATACATTCAAGTGGCAATCACACAAGGGACAGTCACTGTGAGATGTCCTCATTTGTGACTATCCTTACAGTGAGTGTACATTATCATGTTGTCTTTAGAGTGACTATCCTCATTTGTTGAAGAAGAAAAGCATTAATGTGGTTCAATAGCAATACATTCAAGTGGAAATTACACAAGGGACAATCGATCACTGTGAGATGTCCTCATGTGTGACTATCCTTGTCACAAATGAGGACATCTCACAATGACTGTCCCTTGTGTAATTCAAGTGGCAATTACACAAGGGACAGTCACTGTGAGATGTCCTCATTTGTGACTGTCCTTACAGTGAGTGTACATTATCATGTTGTCTTTAGAGTGACTGTCCTCATTTGTTGAAGAAGAAAAGCATTAATGTGGTTCAATAGCAATACATTCAAGTGGCAATTACACAAGGGACAATCGATCACTGTGAGATGTCCTCATGTGTGACTATCCTTGTCACAAATGAGGACATCTCACAATGACTGTCCCTTCTGTAATTGCCACTTGAATGAGGACAGTCACTGTAAAGACAACATGATAATGTACACATACAATGAGTGTACATTATCATGTTGTCTTTATAGTGGCTGCCCTCATGTTGTATATTCTTCTCTGTAGATGCTACTATGTGCTAGGGAACTTCTTAGAACTGTTGGTATATTCTTACAACTTGTTACACCTAGGATATTCTTCTCTGTAGATGCTACTGTGTGTCGTGGTCCAAACGGGCCCATAAATGTGGTTGAATAGCAATACATTCAAGTGGCAATTACACAAGGGACAGTCACTGTGAGATGTCCTCATGTGTGACTGTCCTTGTCACAAATGAGGACATCTCACAGTGACTGTCCCTTGTGTAATTAAGTATTGTGGGGAAGCATTCTAAATAACCAAAGCCGCTAACAATAAATTCAACACAGATATGTCCTCATTTCTGGGTATTTTAGCTCTCTAACAGCTGAATACCAGATTAAATAATAATGACAAAAGAAAAATAAACCCAACGTACTCAGAAATTGTAGCTGTGATTTTGCAGAGGGAATCTCTCTCGGCGCTGTTGAAAACACAAATGACAACCCGCTTGATTTCACGGAGGGAATCTCTCTCGGTGCTGTTCAAAACACAAATGACAACCCGCTTTGTTCAAAACACAAATGATAACCCGCTTGATTTCACGGAGGGAATCTCTCTCGGCGCTGTTGAAAACACAAATGACAACGTTCCTTTTTTTTTTTGCACTTATATCCCGACCAACATAAGGTCCATTTGTAATACAACATGATAATGTACACTTACAGTGAGTGTACATTATCATGGTGTCCTTAGAGTGACTATCCTCATTTGTTGAAGAAGAAAAGCATTAATGTGGCTGAATAGCAATACATTCAAGTGGCAATTACACAAGGGACAGTCACTATGAGATGTCCTCATTTGTGACTGTCCTTACAGTGAGTGTACATTATCATGGTGTCTTTAGAGTGACTGTCCTCATTTGTTGAAGAAGAAAAGCATTAATGTGGTTGAATAGCAATACATTCAAGTGGCAATTACACAAGGGACAATCACTGTGAGATGTCCTCATGTGTGACTGTCCTTGTCACAAATGAGGACATCTCACAATGACTGTCCCTTGTGTAATTCAAGTGGCAATTACACAAGGGACAGTCACTGTGAGATGTCCTCATTTGTGACTGTCCTTACAATGAGTGTACATTATCATGTTGTCTTTAGAGTGACTGTCCTCATTTGTTGAAGAAGAAAAGCATTAATGTGGTTCAATAGCAATACATTCAAGTGGCAATTACACAAGGGACAATCGATCACTGTGAGATGTCCTCATGTGTGACTATCCTTGTCACAAATGAGGACATCTCACAATGACTGTCCCTTCTGTAATTTCCACTTGAATGAGGACAGTCACTGTAAAGACAACATGATAATGTACACATACAATGAGTGTACATTATCATGTTGTCTTTACAGTGGCTGCCCTCATGTTGTATATTCTTCTCTGTAGATGCTACTATGTGCTAGGGAACTTCTTAGAACTGTTGGTATATTCTTACAACTTGTTACACCTGGGATATTCTTCTCTGTAGATGCTACTGTGTGCTGGGGTCCAAACGGGCCCATAAATGTGGTTGAATAGCAATACATTCAAGTGGCAATTACACAAGGGACAGTCACTGTGAGATGTCCTCATGTGTGACTGTCCTTGTCACAAATGAGGACATCTCACAGTGACTGTCCCTTGTGTAATTGCCACTTGAATGAGGACAGTCACTGTAAAGACAACATGATAATGTACACAAGTACCGTGAAGGTAGTTGCAAGTTACGGCTGTTTCATTGCATACCCGAAACAATGAAGATGTTACGGTCCAGAAAACATTTGTGCTTGAAAGATGAACAAATAAAATTAAACTTCTAAATAACCAGAGCCGCTAACAATAAATTCAACACAGATATGTCCTCATTTCTGGGTATTTTAGCTCTGTAACAGCTGAATACCAGATTACATAATAATGACAAAAGAAAAATAAACCCAACGTACTCAGAAATTGTAGCTGTGATTTCGCGGAGGGAATCTCTCTCGGCACTGTTGAAAATACAAATGACAATGTTTCTCTACATTATCATGTTGCCTTTACAGTGACTATCCCTTGTGTAATTGCCACTTGAAGGAGGACAGTCACTGTAAAGACAACATGATAATGTACACTTACAGCCCGTGTACATTATCATGTTGTCTTTAGAGTGACTATCCTCATTTGTTGAAGAAGAAAAGCATTAATGTGGCTGAATAGCAATACATTCAAGTGGCAATCACACAAGGGACAGTCACTGTGAGATGTCCTCATTTGTGACTGTCCTTATAGTGAGTGTACATTATCATGTTGTCTTTAGAGTGACTGTCCTCATTTGTTGAAGAAGAAAAGCATTAATGTGGTTCAATAGCAATACATTCAAGTGGAAATTACACAAGGGACAATCGATCACTGTGAGATGTCCTCATGTGTGACTATCCTTGTCACAAATGAGGACATCTCACAATGACTGTCCCTTGTGTAATTCAAGTGGCAATTACACAAGGGACAGTCACTGTGAGATGTCCTCATTTGTGACTGTCCTTACAATGAGTGTACATTATCATGTTGTCTTTAGAGTGACTGTCCTCATTTGTTGAAGAAGAAAAGCATTAATGTGGTTCAATAGCAATACATTCAAGTGGAAATTACACAAGGGACAATCGATCACTGTGAGATGTCCTCATGTGTGACTATCCTTGTCACAAATGAGGACATCTCACAATGACTGTCCCTTCTGTAATTGCCACTTGAATGAGGACAGTCACTGTAAAGACAACATGATAATGTACACATACAATGAGTGTACATTATCATGTTGTCTTTACAGTGGCTGCCCTCATGTTGTATATTCTTCTCTGTAGATGCTACTATGTGCTAGGGAACTTCTTAGAACTGTTGGTATATTCTTACAACTTGTTACACCTGGGATATTCTTCTCTGTAGATGCTACTGTGTGCTGGGGTCCAAACGGGCCCATAAATGTGGTTGAATAGCAATACATTCAAGTGGCAATTACACAAGGGACAGTCACTGTGAGATGTCCTCGTGTGACTGTCCTTGTCACAAATGAGGACATCTCACAGTGACTGTCCCTTGTGTAATTGCCACTTGAATGAGGACAGTCAGTGTAAAGACAACATGATAATGTACACAAGTACCATGAAGGTAGTTGCAAGTTACGGCTGTTTCATTGCATACCCGAAACAATGAAGATGTTACGGTCCAGAAAATGTTTGTGCTTGAAAGATGAACAAATAAAATTAAACTTCTAAATAACCAGAGCCGCTAACAATAAATTCAACACAGATATGTCCTCATTTCTGGGTATTTTAGCTCTGTAACAGCTGAATACCAGATTACATAATAATGACAAAAGAAAAATAAACCCAACGTACTCAGAAATTGTAGCTGTGATTTCGCGGAGGGAATCTCTCTCGGCACTGTTGAAAATACAAATGACAATGTTTCTCTACATTATCATGTTGCCTTTACAATGACTGTCCCTTGTGTAATTGCCACTTGAAGGAGGACAGTCACTGTAAAGACAACATGATAATGTACACTTACAGCCCGTGTACATTATCATGTTGTCTTTAGAGTGACTATCCTCATTTGTTGAAGAAGAAAAGCATTAATGTGGCTGAATAGCAATACATTCAAGTGGCAATTACACAAGGGACAGTCACTGTGAGATGTCATCATTTGTGACTATCCTTACAGTGAGTGTACATTATCATGTTGTCTTTAAAGTGACTGTCCTCATTTGTTGAAGGAAAAAAGCATTAATGTGGTTCATTAGCAATGTATTCCCAGCATCTGTACCTGCATCTCTCTTATATACTACAAGTTACTTGCCATCAGAAATTGCAGTTCCCTCACGTGACATTGATGGTGAAGTGTTCTTTTCAAAACCATCATCTGTGGTTACCAATGCTCCTGTTTTAGGCAATAAGTTTGTTGCATTCCATGAGCCATTGGTCAAGTTTCTTCTACAAGCTTCTGATGCCTCAAAATCTAAGCAGCGCCTACGCATGCCTCGTTGTGGTTGATTATCATTCTGTACATGAATTATAATGAGTAATCAGTTTTGGGCCTTGGAATCTTGTATGTAACATGCACAGGCATTTCATGGCTAAATGAATCTATTTAAAAGCATCAACTTTTCTTACATGATGCTGGATACATAAGTAGAACAAGCGTATATCAAATTGGAAGCAATCAGAACTCCACAATGACATATTATTTAGAGTACTCTTCAGTTTAAGTAATAATGCATATATTGACACTGTAAAGACAACATGATAATGTACACTCACTGTAAAGACAACATGATAATGTACACTCACTATAAGGACAGTCACAAATGAGGACATCTCACAGTGACTGTCCCTAGTGTAATTGCCACTTGAATGTATTGCTATTCAGCCACATTAATGCTTTTCTTCTTCAACAAATGAGGATAGTCACTGTAAAGACAACATGATAATGTACACTCACAGTGAGTGTACATTATCATGTTGTCTTTACAGTGACTATCCTCATTTGTTGAAGAAGAAAAGCATTAATGTGGCTGAATAGCAATACATTCAAGTGGCAATTACACTAGGGACAGTCACTGTGAGATGTCCTCATTTGTGACTGTCCTTATAGTGAGTGTACATTATCATGTTGTCTTTATAGTGGCTGTCCTCATTTGTTGAAAGAAAAAAGCATTAATGTGGTTCATAAGCAATGTATTAAATTAATTTATTTTTTTTAATCCACCCACGGGCGTCGCAATTGCGACGGAAACCCGTCGCAATGCGATGTAGGCGCCCGTCGCAATTGCTTGGGAGGTCCGTCGTGATTGCGACGGCCCTCCGAAGCCATGCGATGGGGGGGCGATGGCCATGCCACTTCTTAAATCTTAGCCACATTGCGACGGATAGGTGTCGCAATTGCGACGGCTACCCATAGACGTCGCAATTTGTGACTAAAAAATAGCGACGTCTATGGGTGTTGCTATTGCGACACATAGCTGTCGCAATTGCGACACATAGCCGTCGCAAAATGACCCAAAATGTATTAGTGCTAGATGACTAGTGTAGTGAGGCTCCCTAAGTTTGCTATAGCAAGATTATGCTTGCATCGAGACACAAGGAAAGTCAAGATGACTAAATGCATGCACTTGCATAAAATAGTCAAGGATAATACCTTGTAGATCCTAGAGTCAAGTAGAACAAGCATGAATGCTAATGACAAGTAGGACCAACAAAATATACCCACAAGCAGAAAAAGCAATAAAACATGTTCTCATGCCCCCAGTCTTTTAGCTCAGCATCAATGAAGACTATTAGGGAGAGAACACTCATCAAAGAAATCATCATAGACAACACACAAAGAAAAATAAATTCAAACAAGTCTCAGCGAGTCAAGTGTTTAAGTGCGTGTGTGTAGGTCATAGAGTCAAACTTTGAGTATCACATCTGCTAGTGAGAAATATCCCAGCATGCTAGACTATGGGTAAGACATCTGATAAGTGTTGAGAAACACTTGACGCTAGGGTAGTGTTGAAAAACACAATTGGGAAGTGTTGAGAAACAGTGTTTGCAAGGTGTCCTAAAGACTAGCACATCCAAGAGACCAAAGCTAACACAGTTATGCCCCCTAGACAAAGACAAAGACCAATTCCAAACCAAGGCAACAAGGACAAGGCATGATGGATGGAGGCTAAGTGTTGAGGACGCGTGCTAAGAAACAAGGGGTGCCAAGGCCTCAAGTAGCGCCTGTTTCCAGGTTTTCACCACTTGGATTTTATTGTAATTTTTTCTCTTTTTCTCTTTTTTTTTTATTTTTGCTACCAAGGCGTCTATTTCAAGGTGTTCACCAAGGCACTTTTTCTATTTTTTTTTTTAATGTTTTTCCATTTTTTAATTTTTTTATATTTTTTTCAGGACTTTATATGCTTTTTAGGATTTTTTCAACATCATATATGAATTTTTTTGTAATTTTTTTCAAGATCAATAAATATTTACAGAGGATGCCCCCCAGATAGAACGGGCATCACACTCCCAAGCAAGATCACATCGTGCAGTCTCAATCTCTAGCAATGTGGAGAACAAGAGGGATTATCAAGCTGGTGGAAGAGATGGATGGAAAGAGAATGAAAGAGGATGAAGGGAAGAAATCCTCAAGGTAAACTCCTCAAGAGTACCCAAGCTAGGGAAAAATTGTCATGTAAAGCACATTTGGACAAGCAATGAAAGGCTAGCTTAGGATAAGTCACAAAAGCGTAATGCAAAGAAGGAAAGGATGTAGTTCAAAGGAGTAGACATGTCAAGAGGCTTCATAGAATTGTGTTTTACTCTTTTTTATTAGATCAAGACCAAAGGGGAAAAGGGTAGCGAAAGGCTAGAATGAATGGAGGAAAATAAATATGAAGGCTAAACATGAAAGGAATGAAAGCAAGATCATCGTAAGATAATTCACAAGATAGCCAATTGTTCGTGTATAGGTAAACATTACCAAGATCAAAGAGAGAAGATGGAATGGATGGAATATGTAGAAGAACTACGCATGATGCATGATTGTCAGGTTTTCATCATGGTACTTATCCAAGGTGCCACAAGGGAGTGGTTTTCACCATAGGATGAATTTATTTCTCTTTACTTTTTCTACCAAGGTGCCTGTTTCTAGGTTTCCACCAAGGCACATTTTCAAATTTTATTTTTTTTCATTTTCTTTTTGAATTTTTCTATTTTTTGGAAGAAGGAAAGCTTTTTAGATAATACACCTTGAAAGGACAAACCATGATATGCCAAGGATTCAAAATGATATGCTCAAAGATGCTGATAGGAAAGGAAGATGGAAGAGAAAAATGGAAGATAAGGTTTCATGTAAAGCGAGTGAGGGTGGAAGATAGGAGGAATAGGCAAATGAGGAAAAATGATAGAAGGTAGAAGGATAATGAATGGAAGGATTGTGAAATGGTAGATGGAAAGGAAGGTAAGATCAACATCAACACACACCTTCAAGGGTGGCGAGAGGATGGAGTAGATGTGAATGAAGGAATACGTGAAGGCATATGGTGAATGGATACTAGAGATTGTGGTTTAGGCACATGCGATGGAAGAATTTTTTTGGAAGAAGATGAAGTGGAAGCCTTTGGAAGCTTGAATGTCAACTTCACTTGTTTCTCAACATTAGACTCTTTCAAGAGAGACTTTGGAATCCATATAGTCGTAGGCTTTTCATTTCTTTTTGATGATTTAGAGAGAATATCTTCAATGATGGATTTTGGAACCCATACTTGTCTTGTAGTTTTCTTCTTAGATATCTCTTTTAACTTTATGACTTCATGTCAATTAGAGGAGACATGGTGATCTTCTTTTTTTGATGGATTCTTGTATTGCTTCTTTTCCTTGTATTGAACATTCAAGTTACTTCCAAAAGACTTGGGACTTGTGGAAGAAGGAGGATATGACTGGTTTAGATGGGTGGGTGGATGAAAAGGATTCAAGGGTATGCATCTATGTTGATCTTGAGGAAAGATAAGATATGGAGGGACATAAGGACCCAAAATGGATCCTGAATAAGGAGAAATAGGAGCGGAAAGTGAAGGGACATAAGGACCCAAGATGGAAGGAAGACATGAAGCCCTTAGTATTGGTGGAGGAGGTCCAAGGATGGATGTGGAAGATGCAAAAGGATAATCAATAAGTTCATCAACATCCATATGACAACCAAGGACATCAGCATCTTTAGAGTGAGCATTAGGATTTTCAATAGGATCATGAACATCTTGAATAGGAGCATCTTCTTTGATAGGATTGTTCAAAACTTGCAAAGACTTAGGAAGAGTAGAAAGTGGAAGCGAACATGGAGTGGTAGAACAAGAAGATGGAAGACTTTGATCTTGACAAGGATCTTTGGATAGCATAAGCGCATCATTTTTTTCTTGATTTTCAATAGGATTAATATTGGAAGTAACAGCACTATTTTCAATAACCTTAATGGAAGTAAGGTCATCTTGATTGTCAATAAGCCCAATGGTGTGAGTAGTAGCTTGATCTTTCTTAGGACATGGTGGAATGAATGTAGAAAAGCATAGAGGATCAAAAGAACCATGAAGCGGATAAGAGACATCATGGAAAGAATTGGATGACATGGAGGGTTCTTGATCTTGATCTTTCTTTATAGTTGTTTCTTTATCATTTTTAGAGTCCTCTTGACATGGAGCCACTTCTAAGGACAAGGAAGCATGTTGGGATTGCATGAAAGACTTTGGATGAGATGGTGAAGGACTAGCTGAAGTAGGCATTATAGCGCATAAAGGCTTAGGCTCTTTGGGTGTAGCATTATTGAAAGTACTTGTAGCCAAGTGAAAGTTAGCTTGAGTTTCTTTAAGAGGTAGACCTTGAGGGTAATTATAGGGAACTTCATGAAAAGTATTAGGATTTTTGTTGGATGAAGGATTTGAAATAGATTTGGAAGACTCAGAAGCTTAGGAAATGTATGGGTATTGGAGGAAGTAGGGGATGGAAGGGAACCATCAAAAGACAAAGGTCCATCATTAGCACAATCTTTCTTGAGAGTGTCATCTTTATTTTTAGAATGAGAGTTCTTAGAGGAAGGATCCTTGTAATATTTACATTTCAATTCAGTGTTGTACATTTTATATTCCTCAATAGAAGTAGATGTATCATATAGATATTGTTCACAAAAATCATCAAAGTCTCTTTCAAAATTTGAATCATATGGATCACCATCAGGATCTATCCAATGTGATGACCCATTTCCAGTAAGCACAAGCACACGACTAGGATGACTCTTAGGAATAGAGATGTCATCAATTTCACTATATTGTCCATCATCATAGTCATCATAGTCATCATAGTCATCAATGGTGGGTGTATCACTCTTCGTGGAAGAGGTATCACGAGGGTTGTCACATTGCTCATTATGGTATGTCTTGAGAAAAGAAGTAAGACTCTCGGGAGAAGTAGAAGAGGAATGAGATCGTGAAGAGGAGGAAGGTGAAGACCTAGTGGAGGAAGAAGACTTGGATGATGAGGAATGATGAGAAGTCTTAGAAGATGAAGAATGTTTGGAAGGAGGTCGTGACATGATCATGTGTATGATCCTAGCAAAGGAATCTGATTCATTCATCTTTTCCTTTATTTTTGCCTTAAGTTTATCACCCATGAGATATCTAGAAGGATTGTTGGAGGAATAAAACTCTTTGAATTGAGCAATGAGTTCGAGATAATCTATTTTCAAGAGAGGTTCCATAGAAAGATAGCTAAAATTCATGGTTCTTGGAGAGGAGTAATCAAGCATGGAAGATGAATAGAAGAAGGTAGACTAGATAATAAGAGGAAAATAATCAAGAAGACATGAAGAGTTTAGGAAGAACCATGAAGAAAGAAGATAAAGGATGAAAATGGAAGACTAGGAAGACATGGAAGAGGCGGAAGAAAGAAGACCAAGATCCATTTTGTGAGAATTGATACCATTTAAGTTCATTTGGATATTGAGAAACATGTCACAACACCTAAGATCTGACCAGGACTGACCAAGGAAGACTAGAAGATGACAAGGCGGCAAATAGCAAGTTGGAAATTGATAGTAAATAGCTCACTGGTTGACAGACTATAGGACAAAAAATTGATTATGTGCGATAGTTTGCAAGGTAACAGGGTGATACAATATTCCAGTGCAACATTTCACAAGAGGTAGTGCGATATTTTCCAGGCAGTGCATGCGATACTTTCCAAGCAAGCAGTGTGATAGTTGTGCAACAGAAAACTATCCTGTGACAATTCTCAGTACAAGGTGAGATACAGTTTTAGGATCATACGACTCTTGACCAGTGAGTGCTAAAAATCTCAATTTTAAGGGTAGTTTGGTCAAAATTTTAGTTTGAATGTTGAAGTTTTTGATTTCAATCACAGTGACAATAGTAAATGGACAAGTTTACAAACAGTAGGTGATCAAACATGTCTTCAAACACTTGAAACAAGGGAAAAAGAAACCTTGCCAAGACAAGCAATTGTGATATCAAAATTGAAAAATCCTATGAATACTACCGTAATGTTGATAATACAAGAATGTTTACATGGGTATATCATAGCAAGAACACTTCAAGCACTTACTAGCCTAGAAGGACAAAGGCTCAATACTTAACAACTTGGCCCACACTTGATGTCCCATCACCTCACACAAAGTGGTTACCCACAATAGATGTTGGCTCTATCATGGAAGTGTCAATGGAACAATCAAAGAAACATAGATGGTGAGTAATCTTGGGGTGATCTAGGTTATTCCACTTGGATCAATCCTTTCACCAAGAAGCTAAGCAGAAAAATAGGGTGGCTTCTATCTATGGTTCTTAATAAGGGCTTCCATTCGTAGTACCCCTCTTGCTCCCCAAAGGGACTCCTTACCTTGCAGCAAGTAATGGACCTCACGGCCTCAAGAGTACCTTAAGCATTCTTCCTTGACATTTTCCTCATGGTCTCAATCCCACAAGCTACTCACATCAAGCAAAGACAAGCACTACATTTACCTCTTTATTTAATAATTAATTTAGTTAACTAAATAAGTCCTTATGACATAATATAAATTTTAGGACCACTTAATTAATTTGAAACACTTTATAAAATTTTGGGACATCACAACTTCACAATTTATTCCACTTGCACTAGGGCTTTGGCCTTTTGATTGGAGACTTGTTACTCATGGTGGATGGAATGTCTGCTGCCACTTACTTTTTGGGAGTCATACGTATTTTTGATGCCTTGTGGTTATCATTTATTGCTGTGAAAATTCCATTATTTTGCATTGATATTTTTAGTGGAAAGCCTTATTCTCTAGGCAACCTTGTAGAGAATATCCCAAGTCCATGCATGACTTATATGGATGAGGTCCTTCCATGTTGGTTTTTGAAGGAGAAGGTCTTTGTGGTTGGCATTTTTTTGGTTGTTTATGACATATTGTTCTCTATTTACGGGCTCATCTGTCTTGGTGAGGATGACAAGAAGGGTGGTTCTTTGTTTTTAAAGGATCTTGTGGTTAGCATCCCTTTTCTAGGGCATTGGTCAGAGCCCTATTTTGATTTGGGAATTGTTGATTTCTCTATCTGTGGCTCTATTATTGTTGTGTGGGTATGGGATTACTCCATTCTTGGTAGCTCCCTTCTTCCATGGTGGGAATAGAGATGTAATGACCCTTTAATCTTTTGGAGAGTTGAAGAGGTTTTTGGTTTGGTGGGCCTTATGGATAGGGTTTTTTTACCAACTAATTATAGATGGGGGATGAAAAGGTCATGAAAATTATTTTATGTTGTATGGCATGAGCCTATGATTTGGTCTCCTTCCTTCTCCAAACTCATAGTAGTTATCATTTATCGAAGAGGTTCCTAGTTTGTAGAGGCTTTCCTTTTGTGTCAGGTGCAATTGGATATGCATTGGTTATTTTGTAAGGTGATGATATAGGTTGAGATCATACATGTTGAAGTTACTACCTACAAAGGTGGTTTGTGTGTACTGATCTTTCGCTCTAGATTCTAGTATAGAGTTTTCTATTTTTTGAATAAGTTATGATGGAAGCTAGTCTCTTCTATGACTCTCCTTCTATCATAAAATTGGGAATATCCATTTTAGATAGTAAATACAATGGTCTTGTTTTCTCTTGTGGCCAGACATTTTTTAAAAGTTTCAGGGGCTCATTCTGGTTTGTGATTTTTGGTTAATGTTTGTATCTTGTTTTAGGGTTGTTCTTATTTTTATTATAGGGGCAAGGCACATTCTACTTGATTATTCCTCTTTCACACCTCCTATAGTGGTGGAGGTGTCTTCTATGTTGGTGGAGACATGCTTCATAAATGAAAAGATTTGTAACTTTATGTGGGCTTCACCTCTTTGTGGTTGTTTGGGTATGAGAAGGATTTGTGGTGTTCTCTCCTTCTAAATGGTCTCTTACCATCCTACTAGTATTGAGGTGGGATCCTTAATTATATCAAGGTGGAAATGATTTTTGTGGGAGTGAGGTGGATTTTTAGTAGGGAAGATGTTATCCTATTGTCTTAGTATGATTTTGATACCAATTTGTACCCCACTTTGTGGGTTGTTAGCAGTGTATTTTTAATGGCTTCATTTAGCACCTGCATTGTTAGTGGTCGGTTGTGATCTAGTGTTCTTCTTGTAACCCTCATGTTTCTTTGTTGTTAGTGTTCCTCTTATGGACTTGATTTTTTATTGCCAACATATTTGGTATACTGTTTTGTTTTGTGACAACCTTTTGGTTGTGCTACTATTAGGATCAACCCTCTTGTTTGGTTGCTTAATTGATGAAAAATATAGAAATAGTATTAGTGGTGTTGGTATGTGTCAAAGTATATTTCCTATCATTTTTCTTGGGGTTAATCATTATTTTCTTATTGTATTATAATACATGAATTTAACTATAAATAAAATATATTTTCTTAATTTCCTAGAATTGGACCTTTAACTCTATTATCTAGTGCAAACATATATTTTCTTCTAGTTTTAAATGAATGTTTTACTTTTTATTATTTTTTATTGATAATTAATATAATACAAACCTACGTTTCTTCATAAAGTGTCTGTTTATCTATATATTGAAATTAACTATTTTGTTGTAAAAAGACATTGATTAGGAAATGTAATCCATTTTTTCTATTTTTTTGCACTATTAAAGTCTTTCATTTCTATAATAAGCCTATTTTTTATGATAATTGAGTTAACTCTATATTTCATTACAATGTCTATTCATAATAAAAAAGATACATATTTACAACTTTATGCAAGTGCCCAAAATGTAGAAGAAAATCAGCTAACACTAAGCTTGTGGTTCTCTTAAACACAAAAAAGAACACATTAGAGAATCCCAAAAAAGTCCCCCTTGAATGAACATTTATAGGCCTAGTATTTAGGTCCACTTGCATCAATGAAAATACTAAATAGTAAAAACCTATTATTTTCTAATTACTAACTTTTTAATATGAGTTTAATATTTTATAATGAACAAATTTCTACCTCTATGTTTCCTATGTTTTTTAACATTGACAATTTTCAGCTTTCCATATGGTTCTTGATCTTCATATTCTCCCTTACAATCGTTCGACATTAGAAAATCTTTATGTACCATGAAGATAGGATAAAAAAGAAGAAGAGCATTGAGAGCCACATCAACAAGACCCCATATAATTGTCTCTGAGAAGAGGGTTTTATATAAAGGGGCAACTCCATCATATCAGAAAAAGAATCTACAAGTCAGCTCGATTGATATAGAAAATTTATCGTTGGGATAAACTATAACTTTTTTCAGATGTAGTGATCATGTTGTATTAATAAATTTGTATCAGAATGAAACTAACATAGGATTAATTTTTAACTCATCCCAATCAAAAGAAATAGAAAAAGGCCTCCCCGATAGAGTGAAGTGAACCATAGCAGAGACATCTAGGTAAGGAGGAACTTTTCTATGTGACAACGATAACGTATGTCATAATGATGGAAGAAAAATGATAAAGTGGGCTCTAGGAAGAGATATTACCTTGGAGAGACTTCTTGTACGTCTCCCCGAGTATGCAGGTCACTTTGATGAGAATTGAATCCCACTGATGGATGCAACTATATAAAAAAGGGGATCATAATGGTCATTCTATCAATTTCTGGAATGACAACTGGCTTCAGATGGGCATCCTAAGAAATTTTGACACTCTTTACACCTAGAGACATGTCTACTCTCAAACCTATGGGAATCAGGTCTACAATTACAGAAGGGAAGACAAATGGGTGGTGTAATCACCTAAAAATGGACAAAGATCAAATCAAAGAAAATCAAGGATATAATTGAATCAATTGAATCACAAGGAAAAATTAGCTAATCAAAATGAAAATCAAGTCTTAATTCAATCAAAATCAAAATTGAGAGAATTTTAATCAAGTGCAATCAAATCAAAATACAATTAAATCAATTAATTGCATAGTGTTGGATTAAATTAAATTCAACCCATTCAAGGGGTACATGGCTAAAAAAAGTCAATTAAATCAATTAATAAATCTTAATTACTCTCAACAACCACAAAGGGAGGAAAATCAATCAACCAATGAGATTAAAGGAAAGACATTCACATGGATCAAGCCAAATTCAATCTCAATCACTCAAAGTGAAAGAGAATCTTGTCCATTGATCTTGTCTACTTGTCCCAAGCTTTGAGGACACAAAATTTTCTTGGTCTTCAAAGGGTGGTACCAAGGACTCAACCAAGGCTTAATCATGATCAAATACAACTACACCCCCTACCATTGGAAAATCTATAAAAGGAAGGCCTAATTCCTTCATAATCATCAACCACACATCTGAGAATTGCATTGAACCTCTTGCAATTTGAGCTTAGAAAGGAATTTGAGAAGCATATTAGCATTTAGTTTTTTCTAATTGTTAGCAATAAATTGTTTATCTTTATCATTCTCATTCTAGGATTGTCATTAATGAAAGCTTGCTGAGAGCTATTCATTAACATTCTTAGTTAGAGAGCCATATGATGCTCAATTAGTCATTACTTTGCTAAATTGTTTCTCTATTGTGCTTTGTGGTTTATTTAGTTACTATTTTCAATTATTGATTAACCTTAATTCTATGAAGACACTTTCCCTAGTGTACAAAATGGCACCCACCGTGGGGCAGAATGCTCTACTTTACTAACCATATGGAAATTTATCATTATTTTCAAATTTGCATGTGATTAACCCTCGGCCTTTTCAGGAAGTAGTGCTTTCAACAGGTTAGGCAGCACTTTTACCTGGTGAAACAACACTTTTGATCACTGTTCTAGTGCTTTTGCGGCAAAGTTGTGTTCCTTTGCACCGATCTGTAGCACCCTTGCAACTTATATTTTTTGTCTTCCTTTCTTTGATCACTTCCACACGGTTGAAGAGTGCTTTGCTCCTGACTACTAGGTGCTTTCACAAGTTTCTTGAGCATTTTTGCCTAATTCTACCGCCTTTACTCAATTTAGTAGCACTTTTGAAAGTTATTTGTGCACTTTTGCATTTTACTGATAGATTAAAGTAGCGCTTTCAATCAGATTAGCTGCGCTTTCAAGTAATAAAATAGCTCTTTTAACTAGTTCAGGTGCACTTTTGCATAAATTCATAATCTAATTAATCTAGCTATGGAAAAATGACTTTCAGTATTCTGCAGGATGACAAGGCATAAAAAGGCAAGAAAACCAGAGAGCAAATTTAATCAAGAAGGAAAAGCTTTAGCCAAAAGGATCAAGAAAGAGAACGTTGCTCATATCAAAGCAGTTCTCAAAACAACACAAGAGGAAGACAATCAGGTATACCTAAACTATCTTGCAATTATTGAAGCTTATAAAATGAAATTTGTTTCTCTAAATTGGATTTTTAGTCCTTAGTTCAAGTTTTTTCTTAAAAATTTGCAAATAAGGTGCTTAAAGTTCATACATAAATTTTGCTTCATCAATTTCAATTTAGTTTCCCCTCATAGTGCTTGTTTGTGTTGACTAACTTGCTGGTGGACAAGGACACTTGGAAGGAGCTATTGCCAAGGTAAGGTAAAAACAATGGAATCGGTCAAAAATGCCCCTAACTTTAGTTAGCTACAAGAACAAGATAAGCCTCAACTAGTGAATACTTTCCCTTAGCCTATGGCATTGGTGCATTTTCAAAATCTAGTAATTACAAGAGAAGTAAAGGAACCAAACACTAAGAATCAAAGCCCCTTGTTTGTGGAAGAGAGTAGAAATACTCGAATCCCTATACACTACTACATTTGGGGCCAAATTTTGACAGAAGTTTCTGATGGGTAACTTTTTCTTACGAATTTGGTGTTTTTTTTTTGTAATAGGCCCCGATGATGTTGGTATTCCGATGGGTGTTTAATTGACCATCAGAATTCTGATAGATTCAGGGTATACATTCAAAAAAAAAGTGAAATAACCTCATCATTTTTATTTCAATTGAAGAGTGAGAGAAAAGGAGCGACAGCTGAGCGTGGGAGAAGGTATGTGATTTCTTCATCTTTCAAGCCTCTGGCATCATATTCGAATGCATTTCATTTTATTATTGAGGGAGTTGCTCTCTAAAATGACTACATTATACTAGTGTCATGCCCTAGCTAGTTCTTTATCTCTATTATTTGATGTTATTGGTGCTTGTGCTCAAGGATATCGATTCACTATATTCAAATGTTTGGATTCATGTTTGTTGATATTACTAGCATATGTGTTTAATGATGCCATTGTATATTGTTGTCACTGAAATGACCTCATTCTACTAGTTTCATTCCCTAGCCCATGCTTTAACTCCATTATTTGATGTTATTGGTGCTTGTGCTCAAGGATATCCATTTTTTGAAATGATGACTGTGGTTATCAAATGGATAGCCCATGAGCTTCTAGCTAGGTGCCATTTGTATTGATAGATTAGGGCATCAAATGTATTGTATCATTGATAGTTGAGACTTTGTTAAAAGGAAATAGGACAAAGAACGATTTTTATTTAGTTTCTCTATTTTGATCCCTAAGTGGCTTACAACCCTAGAGAAGTATATGCAGATTTATGGATCCAGTTGCAGGATACATAGCAGCCAATAATTCACAAGAAATCCATGCATCCAATTTGAATATAAATTAATATAAAGAACTAGGGTCCTCCAATGGCCCAATCATCGAGACTTTGACTGTCCCCTCAACCAATGACCCTTCAAAACTGGGTTATCATGCAATCAGTGAGTGATCCTTCATTCTCCTGGTCTGCCTTGCATCCAAACATATTGGAAATACACAATACAATGATAAAAAGTCTTTCCTAATCCCCCTTCCCCTAAGGAACACTATCAACCATCCCTTCCACATAACATTTCAATGTTTTATGAGTGGATTGTGCAGGAACAATTAACATTAAACAAGGAGCAAACTCCTCAACACATCTTGGAAACCATTGAATTCAATAATAAATGAAACCTAACACCAACACTATTCCTTTCATAGTTGCAGGAAATATGGGAACCATTTTTTACAGATATTGTACAAATGAAGAGAATACTCCCAAGAGGAAATGCTTCAATGTGGAACAATTGAAGGACAATATTTTACTTTTATATGCACATCTACAATGTTTTTGATATATTTCTGAGATAACAAAACCATAGAAAGAATAACATATAGAAGAAAGTAAAGAATTATGATCATATTTTGAGATATTGTGGAAACTTAAAGGAAAGAATGCTTGGTGGGGTTATCATGCAATCAGTGAGTGATCCTTCATTCTCCTGGTCTGCCCTACATCCAAACATATTGGAAATACACAATACAATGATAAAAAGTCTTTTACAATCCCCCTTCCCTCAATGAATTACTATCAACATCCAGACCTTGACTATCCCCTCAACCAATAACCCTTCAAAACTAGGTTATCATGCAATTAGTGAGTGATCCTTCATTCTCCTGGTCTTCCCTGCATCCAAACATATTGGAAATATACAATACAATGATAAAAAGTCTTTCACAATCCCCCTTCCCTCAAGGAACACTATCAACAAGTGACCCTTCTTCTTACCAGCCATATCCAATGTTTCATTGAAGTCATGGCCAAGAATGAAGGTCACCTTACCCATACCATTCATGGATTCTAAAATGTTGTTCCAAACCCCTGAAAACTTTTCTATTGCTTCTTGTTGCTTCTTGAAATACTTCTTCTACCACAATGTCCTCCTACCCCATCTTCTTGATCTTCCTGGCTAAAGTGGATGAATCCACACACAATAACCCAAAATGAAGGTTTTTGTATCCTTTAATGAATCTCAGTCACTGGTAACACATGGAGAATCAAACCAGTAGTCTCCAAAGCATTCAATAAGTGAATATGAATGTTTGAAAACTTTCCTCTCAACTTCCCCAACCACTCCTAATCGGTTAGAGGGATATTTCTAGAATCTCCACTATTCCTATCCTTACCAACAATTCTTAAACATACTTTATCTGATATGATAATAACATGGTAAACTGAACCAATGGCATGTTCTTCATGTGGTACAAGGAAGATTTGGCTATCAAATCTTCCTTCGTGCAAGCTGAGCATGAGAGAAGGTATGTGATTTCTTCATCTTTGATTGGTATCTTTGACGGGCAATGTCTTTCGAGCCTCTGGCATCATATTCGACTGCAAATTTCAAATGCATTGCATTTTATTTGATCATGAATGCTCACTGAAATGACTGCATTCTACTGGTGTCGTGCCCTAGCCCATGCTTTATCTCCATTATTTGATGTTATTGGTGCTTGTGCTCAAGGATATCAATTCACTATTTTCAAATGTTTGGATTCATGTTTGCTGATATTACAATTCATCATATTAGATAAAGTATGTTTAAGAAGTTTTAGTGTCTAAACACTCAACTAATCCCTCTAACCGATTAGGAGTGGTTGGGGAAGTTGAGAGGAAAGTTTTCAAACATTCATATTCACTTATTGAATGCTTTGGAGACTACTGGTTTGACTATCCATGCGTTAATGTTTAGAAGAGATCAATGAAGTATTTAAAGACATTCTTACATGTTTGGAGAGGTTTAAGAGGCACTTATCATGACTGTACCTTCACAAACAGTGGCATAGACTAGTTTTACTAAGTTTCCTTTCTCTATTTTAAGGTTTCCTTTCTCTGCTACGAGGGTACAGTCAGAGGGCTCATTGACAAAATGATCCTTTGAATGGTTACTATGAATATGAATGATTTGATATAGCATATTGCTCATTTTACTTGAAGTTTGGAATAGCTTGTGCAAGGGTGAAAGTAGTTTTGATCATTTTGGTCGTGACTGTTCCCTACACAGTCAGAAAATGTAACTATCTAATGATTATATGTAATTTTGAATGGATTAAATGCTTTATTCTTGGTAGAAGTGAATGGAAGGAATAGTGGTTGTGTTAGGTTTCATTTATTGTTGAATTCAATGGTTTCCAAGATGTGTTGAGGAGTTTTCTCCTTGTTTAATGTTAACTATTCCTGCACAATCCACTCATACAACAGTGGAATGCTATGTGATTGAAAATTTCATACAACTGGTCCTTTGGCATGTATTAAATACAATCCAGTCACTTATTGAATGCTTTGGAGACTACTGGTTTGACTGTCCATGCATTACCAATGTCTGAGATTCATTAAAGGATACAAAACCCTTCATTTTGGGGTTATTGTGTCTGGATTCAAATGTAGGTTTGATTTGGTTAATGTTTAGAAGAGATCAATAAAGTATTGAAAGACAATCTTACATGTTTGGAGAGGTTTGAGAGGCACTTATCATGACTGTACCCTCACAAATAGCGGTATAGACTGGTTTTACTAAGTTTCCTTTCTCTATTTTGAGGTTTCCTTTCTCTGCCGTAGGGGTACAGTCAGAGGGTTCATTGACAAAATGATCCTTTGAATGGTTACTATAAATATGAATGGTACAATTTTTATTTTTTCTATTTTTTCCATTTGATAACCATAGTCAACATTTCAAAACAATGAATAACATCAAATAATGGAGATAAAGCATGGGCTAGGGCATGACACTAGTGGATTAAAACTGAACCAATGACATGTTTACAAAAAAGAAATAGAATGATAATATTATGCTGAAAATTCTATTATGTTTAATACACGCCAAAGGACCAGTTGTATGAAAATGTCAATCACATAGCATTTCACTATTGTATGAGTGGATTGTGCAGGAATAGTTAACATTAAACATAGCCAGTGTTCTCTTTACTTTCTCAAATCTCTGCAAGTCAAGAACATTAGAGTTGTATAATACATTGTTAGTATCCTTTTTCCATGGGTCCTAGGTCTTTGGGTCCATGGAAAGGAAATAGATTACAAAATACACTTCAAAACAAAGGAAAAACTTAGCAAATTTAGTCTAACTTTCTATAGATGAAGGAACAGTCATGCTAATAGTTCCTCTAAGTCTTCCAAAACATTTATTGAACTCCCCTAAAGTCCTATTGGATCCCCAAATTTCTTAATCCAATCAACTTACATCAGGATCATGAGAAACTTCAAAGGATTAAAAACATTACTTGGAACAGTCAAATCATTATGCTTTCAAATCAATTACCTATCGACATATCCCTTGCGAGGGAGAGAAGCCAAACACATAAAGAACATGCACATAAACACAGCAACTGAAAAACTTAAATGGAATACACCAAGAAGTACCAAATGATGAATGCTCAATTGTTGTAATGGCAAAGAATCAGAACCGTCCATTTCTAGAACTTGATTTTATAGTCTAAATGATTTTTCTATAGTCGTATTGGTTTTTCTAGAACTTGATTTTGTAGTCTTAATGATTTTTCTATAGTCCTAATGATTTTTCTATAGTACTCTTAATGATTTTTCTAGAACTTGATTTTCTAGTCTTAATGATTTTTCTATAGTCCTAATGATTTTTCTATACTCTTAATGATTTTTCTTTCATCCTAATGTTTGTTGCTCTTGATAAATTTGGCCTTGAATTTGAATTTTTGTTCACTGTTTTATTTCAGCTTGATATTTCATTCATTTTTCATATACACAGAGACTACACATGCTGATAAAAAAATGAGCTATTTGATTAAGGTTAACTATTCATGATTGTAAATAATCAATATTTCTGATGGTACTCCTTGGTGTATTTCATTTTAAAATAATCATGTTTCTATGGCTATGATAAATGTCCCTTTGTGTTGAGAAAATTAGAGTTGAAAAAATGGTTGCAAACAAATCATCCTTCTTCCACCAACATTCTAGTCAATGTACAAGTAATGAGTCATTCCATTCAAGAAAGACCATGTCTGACAATATCAACATAGAACAAAATAAGGAGTATGCAGAATTTAGTGATTGTATCTTCCATTAGAGCCACTTCATATGCACAGGTGATGCACATGCATATTTTCCTGAGTGCTATTGGGAGCTTACCCAGCAACACATGTACTATTGTGAAAATCACCACAAATCTATTTGCTGCTGGGTCTAGCTCCCATTATTGCTTGGTCAAATATGCATGTTTTTCACCTATGCATATACCTTCTATGATCAACTCTTATATGCACAGGTGATGAACATTCAGATTTTCCTAATAAGTACTTTGAGTAGTCCTCCTACACATGTACTATTGTGAAAATCATCACAAGTCCATTTGTAGGAGGGCTAGTCAAAGTACACATGTTTGGAGTTCTGAAGGAAACAAGAGAATTTGAAGAGTCATGAGTCTTAAGATTGTACTTAATATAGCCAAGCTTCATTCAATGGTACATTCAAACATGAAACAAACCATTCTTAAACCAGATTAAACTAGTAAACCAAAGGACATACTGATTATAAGTAAACTAGTAAACCAAAGGACATTCTTTTACTACTAAGTATCTATTTTTTGGGCATATTGATTATAAGTACTTGACATATATCACAAATGTTGCTAATTAAGGTTGGCGGGATGATTACACCTATCCTGAAAAAAGACTGTCAAATCATTATGCTTTCAAATCAATTACCTATCGACGCATGCCTTGCGAGGGAGAGAAGCCAAACACCTAAAGAACATGCACATAAACATGACAACTGAAAAAATTAAATGGAATACACCAAGAAGTACCAAATGATGAATGCTCAATTGTTGAAATGGCAAAGCAATATCAGAACCGTCCATTTATAGAACTTGATTTTTCTATAGTCCTGATAATTTTTCTTATTTCTTGTCTATGCTTGGTGAGAAGATTTTGAACATTGTTGACATACTTAAATGGAATACACAATACCAAATGATGAATGCTCAATTGTTGTAATGGAAAAGCATCAGAACCATCCATTTCTAAAATTTGATTTTGTATAGTCTTAATTATTTTTCTATAGTCCTAATGATTTTGAAAATTGTTGACAAAGAGTGTTTCTTTTTTTGCTTATAGTATAAATGATTTTTCTATAGTCGTAATGATTTTTCTTATTTCTTGTCTTTTGTCCCTTTTTTATTTCCTATGTCTCTGCTTCATGATAGGATTTTGTCACCTTCTTTTGATGGTATATTTCATTTAGTCTATGTGGAATACTATTTTGTTCACTATTTTATTTCAGCTTCATATTTCTTTCATTTTTCATATACACAGAGACTACACATGCTGATAAAAAAATGAGCTATTTGATTTAGGTTTACTTTTCATTATTGTAAATGGATAATATTTTTGATGGTACTCCTTGGTGTATTTCATAAAAAAAAATCATATAAAAATAATAAATGTAGTAATGATCGTGCAGTGGATTATTGATATATAGGTTCGATGACTCTTGTCAATGTGCCAAACTATCGATGTGGTGGTGGGCAGTGTGTGTTGAAGACTTCATGAACACCGAACAACCTTGGATGACAATTTTGGTGTTTCCCAAATAGAAAAAAGGTTGCTGATGTGTATATATTTAATGTTTCTAATGTAAATACTACTCATTATAATATAAGAACTAATGTAGACTGGGCATCATAGGGAAATAATGGCTGGGGATATTCTAGTTGGGTCAATGATAACTCATATGCATCTATCTACCCATCTCGACTTATCCGCGATGAAGGATTTGAGTGCAAAACATGTCAGGCTAGGGTAAATTCTGAAATTATGTTTTTACGATGTCTTCTCTGTATTGTAATCACATATCTTTGTTGCGACCATATGCAAAGATGAACTCAGGAATTAGTTAGTTTAGTATTTTCATATTGTAACTAATATTTTAATATGGATATGACGTAACTTCTCTTTGCCTCAAGTGCACATATATATGGTTTACATTTTTTTTAGAATAATTCTTCATGTTTATGGCTCAGGTGAGCCCCAATCTACTATCAATCACATGATTTAACGTATAGTGTTTTCTTGTTTGTTCCATTTGTTCTTTGACCTTGACTATGGATTGACTATCATTTTCAAGCTTGAGCGTGGCTTCATACCAAGCATCGTCTGTAGATTTGTATGCAATATTGATTTACAAATGTAAATAATGCATTGAATGTAATCTACGAACGTGTGTGGTATGAAGTCTTGCTAAAGTTTGAGCGTCCTCCCTTTATTCCAATGAGGGATTGGAATGAGTTTATTTTGGATGCAAAGGAGAAAGGGGATACTCAAAGAGGAATTACACTAGCAAATGGGAGAAGGTATAAACATTTTAATAGATTTTTATTATTAAATAATGAAATTTGCATATACTAGTGTTCTAAGCATCCTCATTACATGATTTAAGGTCTTAGTCCATGGACAAATTAAATTAGAGTTACTATCCAAAATACATAAAAAACATGCACATAAACACGACAACCGAGAAACATAAATGTAGATTTCACAATAGCTGAGAAACATAATTGTAGGCATCATAGTCACAATCTTTTGGAGACAACATAATTGTGTTGTGTACCCACGCAGTGGAGAGCAACTTCTGCACCGCCAATTCCAAGTTGAATACATCTGTTGGAGGACCTTGTATTCATGAGCAACAGATGTAGTCAACTTGGAATCGGAGGTGCAGGAGTTCCTGTCAACCGTTTGGGTATACAACTCAATTACGTTGTCTCCAAAAAATTGTGACCACGATGCCTACAATTATGTTTCTCAGCTATTGTGTCCTAGGACCCTTTACGACTATTTACAGTCCCTAAGAATACATCTTAGAGGTCTTAAAATCTCATAAAGGGTCATAAGAGGCTCCTAGGAGGGGCCATATGAGCTTCCACCTTCACGTGGTTGGCCCTGTTAAGTAGAGAATGTTTACCTATTCTCAAAACAAAGAGAAGCTCAATAATTTAAGGTGTCAGTCCATCGAGATGCTAAAAAAATGATAGGAATCAACGATGGAGAGTTTTTAGATTCTCAGAAGATGTATATGGAGTGGAGGCTAGATTGAGTACTAGTGCAGAGTGTTAATAATTATAGCCTTTCAGCCAAGATCAAATTGATCAAATAAATACCCTTGTGTGATTTATAATAATAAGGAGATTATTATTTTATCTATATATATATGTGTTGGTTGAATTAGTTAAGGGCCCAAGGTCGGCCTCTTGGCTTTAACATTAAATATATTTAATAAGACCAGGTCAGCCCTCTTGAAGATAATTCAATTCATATATATATGTTGGATTCTAGGGAGAGAACCACCAAAAACATAACGTACTTCCCTCCCCCAAAACCTTGATTCTCTGCCTTAAGCAAACTTAGAGGAAGCAACAAATTTAAGAGCAATGTATGGAGGCAATGGAAAATTCATACAGGAAGCAATGAATATGGAGTCAGCTACGAATTCATGGAGATAACAACAAATTCATCAAGGAGCAATATTCAGTGATTGTTATTAGTATGAGTTGATGAGTTCATTTTGGATGCAAAGGAGAAAGGGGATACTCAAAGAGGAATTACACTAGCAGATGGGAGAAGGTATAAACATTTTAATAGATTTTTATTATTAAGTAATGAAATTTGCATATAATAGTGTTCTAAGCATCCTCATTACATGATTTAAGGTCTTAGTCCATGGAAAAATTAAATTAGACTTACTATCTAAAATACATAAAAAACATGCACATAAACACGACAACTGAGAAACATAAATGTAGATTTCACAATAGCTGAGAAACATAATTGTAGGCATCATAGTCACAACCTTTTGGAGACAACGTAATTGAGTTGTGTACCCAAGTGGTGTAGAGAAACTTCTGCACCCCCAATTCCAAATTGAATATATCTATTGGAGGACATTGTATTCATGAGAAAACATATATAGTCAACTTGGAATCGGGGGTGCAGGAGTTTCTCTCCATCGTCTGGGTATACAACTCAATTACGTTGTCTCCAAAAAATTGTGACCATGATGCCTGCAATTATGTTTCTTAGTTGTTGTGTTTGAGGACCCCTTATAACCCTTTATGACCATTTACAATCCCTAAGAATACATCTTAGAGGTCTTAAAATGTCATAAAGGGTCATAGGAGGCTCCTAGGAGGGGTCAGATGAGCTTCCACCTTCACGTAGTTGGCCCTGTTAAGTAGAGAATGTTATACTCTTCTCGAAACAAAGAGAAGCTCAATAATTTAAGGTCTGATCAGTCCATGGACAAATTAAATCAAAGGCTTTTTTGAAGTCAATAAAGCATAAAAAAGCGTTGTCACTCGGAGTGTCCCATATTTTGTCAGCTAAGTATCTAAGAGTCGCTCTATGATCTATGGTGGAGTGTTTCGGTCTAAAACCAACTTGTTTGTGTGAAATAAGATAGAAAATGTGTGACTATTTGTAAATAGTAAACCATAGTGACATAATATTGATGTGCTTAATTTGATCTCATATATATATATATATATATATATATATATATATATATATATATATATATATATATATATATATATATATATATATATATATATATATATATATATATATATATATATATATATATATATATATATATATATATATATATATATATATATATATATATATATATATTTATATATATATATTTAAAAAATTAAATTGGAGTCACACACATGACCTCCACCATGAACCATATCAGAGGGTGGTGATAAGGACTTACACCTCAAGTTTCTCTTCAAAGATAAAAATGCATTAACAAGGGCTTGCACCTCAAACCTCTCCCTCACAGAGAAGAATGCATAAAGTAGATCTACATGATGATGTGGCTCCCTCTATAGCTCAAGGTCCTGCATCAACCTCCTGACCTCCTTGTCCAAGGTTGACTCTAATGAAATGTTGATTATTAGACGCCTAGAGAATGAAAAGTAGAAAATTTTATACTCTTCTTGAACCAAAGAGAAGCTCAATAATTTAAGGTCTATATTATTGATAGAATGTTTTACCTTAGCTCATCAAATTTGGGGATTTGAAAGAATTTAATAGAATATTTTCATGACAACGTATATTATTTAAGTTGACATTGCACGAGTTTATCTACTTTGTGCACTTGTAGACTATTAGGATGGTGATAAAGAAGCATTTGATGTTAAGCTCCAACATAAAGTGAGTAAATTTGTTTTAAGTAAGAAAACAATGATAACATGAATGCGTATGAAATTGAAATGCAGTCTGCCGATTCTTGTCGTACACAACCTATGCGTGTTGATGACAATGAGGACGTGCATCACAGTAATACAAGTAAATATCTTAAATTGATTGGTGTAGTAATATAAATTTAATTGCAATTGGTGTTTGGATTAATGTAACAATTTGTATTGCAGCTGTAGAGAGTGTAGAGGCTGTTGTTAATGAGCAGGTTGAGGTTGACACTGAGGCTAGACAAACAGACCTCAATGTTGATGATGTGACTAGATCAAGTAAAGAGCTATATGATTATGAATGTTGTCAATGCCTTTATTACCAAGGAATCACCACCCACCATTAATGATCATTGTTTCCTAAGGGTAATTGTTGTTTGTGTATGCTGATCACCCAAGTCTTTGGCTGTGATTTGCATGTTTTGCGGTTTGTCAGAAGTGGGGGTATGACATGTTGGTTGGATTATAACATATTGACACTTACACCATGAAGAAGACAAATGATTAAACATAAAGAGAGGACCAACTGAACCATCTTGTGGTCAATCTATATCACATTGAGAAACAACGTAAAGAGTTGAGAATCAAAACAATCAAAAGTTTCTTCAAGACCATGAATGATCAACATTCCATAAGAAAAGAAAACACTAATCTATGTTATCATTAAGCCATAAAATATGTCTATGTTATGATTATGATGATGTTGATGTTGATGTTGATGTCTATAATTTATTTCACTTACTAATGCTTTCCTAGATTGAATTTTGAATTGCCTAGTTGGAGAACGCTTTCAAAGTTTAGGGTCTATTCCACATGATACTCTTAGTTACAGCTCAAATGCAACTCAACATATTTTTGATGTTGGGAAACCCACTGTAGAAACTCATATGAAGGTGAAATTTAATGCTGTCAAGCTTGGCATTGTTCATGTTATTACTTTTCCTCACGTTTCATATTTGTGAAAATATTTCTTGGTGTGTGTTAAAATGTTGTCACACTTCTATGAATCCTTACATGCAAGAAAACTCAAGAATGAACCCTCACAAATCGATCCATAGCTCTCTATGCATGGAGTTGCAAGATTTGTAAAATTGCTCTCAGCTAGAGCTATAAACTCATGACCTTGCTAGTCAACCACACAATGAGAGATTCCAAATGAATGTAATGCTATGCAAATCTATATGAGAATGCAAATTAATCTTATGAGAATGAAGATGCAATTAAGCTTTGAAAATGGAAATGAAAGAGTTACAAACCATCTAATTAAACTATGTGAGATTAATCTAAAACATGAAAGGAAATGATACCATGATGATGCAAGCTAGGATGTGATGTAGATGCAAGATGAATGCCAATGATGCTCCAAATCTTCAAAACTTGATGCAAGAATATCTCCAAAAGCTTCAATGACTTAGAAAACCTGTAGCATAATAATTCAAGTATGTATTGTGTGTGCAAATGAGGAAGAGAGCTCTTCTTTTATAGGAAGTGAAAAATAATGGACCATGGAGATTAAGAGGCAAAATACTTAATCAACGATGGAGAAAAAAAGAAGCTTGATCCTTGTGCACAAATATCCTCCAATAAGAAAATTAGAAGCATTTACTTTATGTTGAGCATTTACTTTATGTCCATGTGAGGCAAAAGTACTTTTTTTAATTTTTAATTTTATTTTTCTTTATAAATAAGAATTAAATACTTTATTTGTGCAACATAGGATAAGAAGAAAAGTGAGGATTTTTTATTTAAATAAAAGGGGAGGAAATTCTTTTTAATTAAATAAAGGCTTATGATAAATAGATTTTATTATTTAATTAAAAGAGATTTTTAATTAATTAAAAGGGAGCATGTTCTCTTAATTAAATAAAAAATTTATATTTATTATTTTTTTATCTCTTTTGAATTAAATAAGGCTCAAACTTTAGGAAATATTGAATTGATTATGATTCGATCAAGGAAATTGATATAATTGATATTGTTGATATTTGAAAATATTGATTCAGGGATTTGATAAATTGCAGAAATGGGGCCCAAAGTCTAGGTGACCATTTTAGGGTGCATACATTTGCCCCTCTTTGACTAATGTGTGATTGATTTGGGAACACATGTAGTCAAAGAATGAAGTTGAAATGTGAGATCGATCTCGGATCACAAAACAACTCAGACATGAGGTTGATTTGGGATCACATCTGGACAAACATAAACAAAAGATTCTAGACATGAGGTCAATTTGGGATCATATTCAAAATAAGAGATAAGAATCTCAAGCTAAGCTGAATGATAAAGCTGAATCAAATATTAAAGCTGATAGGTACTGCCCCCTCGGAATCGAAATCAAAATCAGATAGAGGAGAACAACAAATTGATAAACCTGATCAAGTCATAATAAATCATAATCAAAGGATGGAGCATGATAGGATAACCATCAAATAGTGAAGATATGCCCCAGGTTGACTAGGTTTGACTGGGAAAGATATAGGATAAAGATTAAGTCAAACCTCAGAGAGAGGAAGCGAAAGGGGTGAATGAAAGACTAGAAGTTTGAAAGACATGGAGATGAAGAGGTGAAGAATGCCCTAGCGAAGATCGAAGGATCATGCCTCAAAAGGTCATCCAACTACGCGAAAGAGGGGGAAAAAGTGATTTGGACGATCAAGGTGAATGTGGATTTCAGTTTCGATCCCGAAATGAAATAGAAAATGATGTGATATGAAAGACCAGAAGTGAAAGACATGATCGGGAAGAAGTGAAAGGTGAGCACAGTTGATTAACAAGTCCATGAAAGATGAAAGGAAAGCTCTCTCTATATGCAAGATGCAAAACTAACTAACATGAACTTAAGAATGCAAGCTACATGAAAAGTGGTTTACTTGCAAGGTTACAAAGCTAATAGACATCTAATTATCATCATCAAGCATTATTGGTAGCGTCATAAGATCATACAATGCACACTAGCATAACTATGTGGATATGAATATGATCTTTATCAGATAGAAATGTGGAAATCTCACCCAGGCATCAAGACATGGAGGTCAAGATGACTAATGCAGTGAGATTACCTAAGTTTGATATGGCAAGATTATGCTTGTATCAAGACACATGAAAGTCAGGATAACTAGAAGCATGCACTTGCAAAACAGTCAAGGATAATACCTTGTCAATCCATAGTGTCAAGTAAGACCAGCATAAATGCTCATGATAGTTAGGATCAACAAAATATACCCACAAGTAGATAAAGAAAGAAAAAATATTCTCATACCCTTAGTCTTCTAGCTATGCATCATCGAAAACTTCTCAGGGAGAGACCACTCATCAAAGAAATCTTCATAGACAGCACACAAAGAAAAATAAAGTCAACATATCTCAAGCGAGTTGATTGTTTAAGTTCATGTGTGTTGGTCATAGAGTCAAACTCTGATTATCACATCTACAAATGAGAAATATCGCATCATACTTAGACTATTGGGTAAGACATCTGATAAGTGTTAAGAAACACTCGATGCAGGGGTAGTGTTGAAAAACATAGTTTGGGTGGTGTTGAAAAACACCTGTTGTGAAATGCCCCAAGAGACAAATGCACCTAAAAGACCTATGCTAACAGGTATGCCCCTTAGACAAAGATAAAGACCAATTCCAGACCAAGTCAAATAGGGTCAAGGCATGATGGAAAGTGGCTAAGTGTCGAGGACGCATGCTAACAAATAGGGGTGCAAAGGCCTCAAGTAGCGCCTGTTTCCAAGTTTTCACCACTTGGATTTATTGCAATTTTTTTCTTTTTTCTTTTTTTTTTGTATTTTTATTACCAAGGCACCTGTTTCCAGGTTTTCACCAGGGCACTTTTTCTATTTTTTTTGAATTTTTAAATTTTTTGATTTTTTTATATTTTTTCAGGACTTTTTAATACTTTTTAGGATTTTTTCAGCATCATATATCAATTTTTTTGCCATTTTTTCAGGATCATAAAATATGTACAAACGATGCCCCTAGACAGAACGGGCATCAAATTTCCAAGCAAGATCACATCGTGTAGCCCCAATATCTAGCAATGTGGAGGACAAGATGGAGTAGCAAGCTGGTGGAAGAGATGGAAGACATGAGAATGAAGGAGAGTGAAGGGAAGACATCCTCAAAGGAAAACTCCTTAAGAGTACCCAAGCTAGAGAAAAATTGTTATGTAAAGTGCATTTGGAAAAGCAATGAAAGGTCAGCATATGATAAGTCACAAAAGAAAGAAAGGATGCAGTCCAAAGGAGTAGACATGTCAAGAGGCTTCATAGCATCATGTTTTACTCTTTTTTATTAGATCAAGACCAAGGGCGAAAAGGGATAGCGAAAGGCTAGAATGAATGAAGGAAAATGAATATGAAGGCTAAACATGAAAGGAATGAAAGAAAGATCATCAGAAAATAGCTCACAAGATAGCCAAATGTTCGAGTATAGTTTAACATTGTCAAGATCAAAGATGGAATGGAATGGATGAAACATGTAGAAGAACTACGCATGATGCCTGATTACCAAGTTTTCATCATGGTACTTATCCAAGGCACCACAAGGGAGTGGTTTTCACCATAGGATGAATTTATTTCTCTTTACTTTTTCTACCAAGGTGCCTGTTTCCAAGTTTTCACCATGGCACATTTTCAATTTTTTCATCATTTTTTTGTTTCCTATTTTTTTTTTTTTCTATTTTTTTTGAAATTTTCTTTTTTGGAAGAAGGCAAGCTTTTTAGATAATGGTCCTTGAAAAGATAAACCATGATATGCTCAAAAATGCTAAGAGAGAAAGGAAGATTGAAGAGAAAAAAAATGGAGGATAAGGTTTTATGTAAAGCGAGTGAGGCTGGAAGATAGGAGGAATAGGCAAATGAGGAAAAATGATAGAAGGTAGAAGGATAATGAATGGAAGGAATGTGAAAAGGTAGATGGAAAGGAAGGCAAGATCAACATCAACACACACCTTGAAGGGTGGTGAGAGGATGGAGGAAATGTAAATGAAGGAATTTTTTAAGGAATATGGTGAATATTTAGCAGAGGTTGCGGTTCAGGCACATGGAATGGAAGAATATTTTTGGAAGAAGATGAAGTGGAAGCCTTTGGAAGCTTGAATGTGAACTTCACTTTTTGTTCAACATTAGACTCTTTCAAGAGAGACTTTAGAATCCATATAGCCTTAGGCTTTTTATTTCCTTTTGATGATTTAGAGAGAATATCTTGAATGATGGATTTTGGAACCCATACTTGTCTTGTAGTTTTCTTCTTAGATATCTCTTTTGACTTTATATTTCCATGTCGATTAGAGGAGACATGGTGATCTTTTTTTGATGAATTCTTGTATTGTTTCTTTTTCTTATATTGAACATTCAAGTTACTTCCAAAAGACTTAGGACTTGTGGAAGGAGTAGGATATGACTAGTTTAGATGGATGGATGGATGAAAAGGATTCAAGGGTATGCATCTATGTTGATCTTGAGGAAAGATAGGAGATGGAGGGATGTAAGGACCCAAGATGGATGAAGAATTAGGAGAATTAGGAGGGGAAAGTGAAGGGACATAAGGACCCAATATGAAAGGTAGACGTGAAGCCCTTAGTATTGGTGGAGTAGGTCCAAGGATGGACATGGAAGATGCAAAAGGATAATCAATAAGTTCATTAGCATCTATATGACAACCAAGGACATCAGCTTCTTTAGAGTGAGCATTAGAGTTTTCAACAGGATCATGCACATCTTGAATAGGAGAAACTTCTTTGATAGGATCATTCAAAGCTTGCGAAGACTTAGGAATAGTAGAAAGTGGAAGTGAACATGGAGTGGTAGAACAAGAAGATGGAAGACTTTGATCTTGACAAGGATCTTTGGATAGCATAAGCGTATCAACTTTCTTTTGATTTTCAATAGGCTTAACATCAAAAGTAACAACACCATTTTTAATAACCTTAATGGAAGTATCATCTTTGGAAAGCGCAAGTGTGGTAAGGTTATTTTGATTATCAATAAGCTCAATAGTGTAAGTAGTAGCTTTCTTAGGAGATGGTGGAATGAATGCGGAAGAGCGTAGAAGATCAAAAGAACCCTGCAATGGAGAAGATACATCATGAAGAGAATTGGATGATATGGAGGGTTCTTGATCTTGATCTTTCTTTATGTTTTTTTCTTTATCATTTTTAGAGTCCTCTTGACATGGAGCCACTTCTACGGACAAGGAATGGAATTGTATGGAAGACTTTGGAAAAGATCGTGAAGGACTAGCTGAAGTAAGCATTATAGCACATAAAGGCTTAGGCTCTTTAGGTTTGACATTATTGAAAATATTTGTAGCCAAGTGAAGGTTAGCTTGAGTTTTTTTAAGAGGTAGCCCTTGAGGATAACTATAGGGAACTGCATGGAAAGCCTTAGGATCTTTGTTGGATGAAGGATTTATGAAAGATTTGGAAGACTCAGAAGCTTTAAGAAGTGTATGGGCATTGGAGGAAGTAGAGGATGGAAGGAAACCATCACAAGACAAAGGTTCAACATTAATATGATCTTGCTTGAGAGTGCAACCTTTATTTTCAGCATGAGAACTTTTAGAGGAGAGATTCTTTTGACGTTTGAAATCAGCACAGTAGATTTTCTCTTCCTCAGTAGGAATATTGTATTGTTCACAAAAATCATCAAAGAATTCTTCAAATTTAGAGTCATATGGATCACCATCACAGTCTACCCAATATGACTCCCCCTTAGAAATCACAAGTGTACCACGAGGATGATGCTTAAGAAAAGAAGTTTCATGAGCATCACTACATTGTCCATCATCATAGTCATCATAATCATCATAGGTGGGTGTGTCACTCTTTGTGGAAGAGACATCATAAGGACTGTCACGTTGCTCTTTATGGTATGTCTTCTGAAGAGAAGTAAGACTCTTTGAAGAAGTAGAAGAAGAATGAGATTGTGAAGAAGAGAAAGGTGAAGACCTAGTGGAAGAAGAATACTTGGATGATGAGAAATTTGAATGATGTTTAGAAGAGTCATGATAAGATTTGGAAGATGAAGAATGTGAATAGTGTTTAGAAGAATCATGATAAGATTTAGAAGATGAAGAATGAGAATAGTGTTTAGAAGAATCATGATAAGACTTAGAAGATGAAGAATGAGAATGATGTCTAGAAGAGTCATGATAAGACTTGGAAGGTGAAGAAGAATGAGAAGATTTAGATGATGAAGAATGTTTGGAAGAAGAAGATCATGATATGATCATGTTTATGATTCTAGAAAAGGCATCTGGTTTAATCATCTTTTCTTTTATTTTTGCTATAAATTCATCACTCATGAGAATTTTGGAGGAACAACACTTTTCAAATATGTCAATGAGCTCAAGATCATCTATTCTTAATAAAGGTTCCAAAACTAGATAGTCAAGATTCATGGTTATAGAAGAGAAGGAATCAAGCATGGAAGAAATGAATAGATGAATAGAAGAAGGTAGACTAGATAGTAAGAGGAAAAGAATCAAGAAGAAGAAGAAGAATTTCCCATGGGAATAGAAGACTTTAGAAGAACATGGGAAATGGAGAAGAAAGAAGAAGACTAAGAGTCATCTTGTGCAATTAATACCATAACGTTCATTGAGATGTTGAGCAACATGACAACACCTAAGATCTGAGATCTGGACTGACCAAGGAAGACCAAGCTTCTAAGGAGAACCCACTAAGACGGAACTCAGTTTCAGTATTCCAATTAGATTTTTCAAAAGATTTCACAATGATGATCAAACACATAGAACAACAACCAGGGAGTTCAAGCAAATAGTCTTCAAGCAATGAGCAAGGGACAAAGCAACCTTGTGCATGAACAAGTATAGTGACTTAGTATTTCTACTCCTTAAAGATTCTACTTGTGTATGTTCTTGAAAATATTTTAGTAGGCACATAGAACACAACAACACCTTATCAAGCAATCTACAAGGATATACATGGCTTTTCTAAGGATTCCTCGATATACGCAAGGTAGGTGAGGTCCAAATCTGTAGATGAGAAGAATCCAAAATCACACAGCCGGGGGGAGACGGTAACCCAAATCTCCTCCTTCACTTCTCAAAGGTATAAAGTTCTTTGAGGCTTAGCCAAGAGTGATATCAAACTCAATTTCCAAGAGAGGTGTCTTTGGATTCGCCTCCCGATATTTATACTCTGCTGGAACACAGGAGTTAAGGTCATCCCTTGAGGTGGTGTGTCCCCAAGCAGGCCTTCTAGAAATAAAAACTAAGTAATTCACTATCAAAAGTATTTAGAGCACTAAAGGTGGAACACTTAACTCTTCAAGTAAATGCGAAGTGAGTCCAAAAGTGGAACATTTAACCCTTTAAGATAATGTGAAGCGAGTCCAAAAGTGGAACATTTAACCCTTCAAGAGAATGTGAAGTGAATCCAAAAAAGTGGAACACTTAACCCTTCACACCAACTCAAAGTGAGTCCAAAAGTGGAACATTTAACTCTTCACACCAACTCAAAGTGAGTCCAAAAGTGGAACATTTAACTCCTCACATCAACTCAAAGTGAGTCCACACCTTAGAAAACAAGTGAGTTCCAAAAAGCACAAAAGGGTTGCCTAGTGGAGTAATTAACGCTTCTTTCCTGTAGACCCCTCCCCTTTAATGTGGCACTGATCTTGCAACCACGGGGTGGAAATGAGGGGCTGATGAATTAGCGAGTCCAATAACCCAAGATAGCAATCTAGATTAATCACAAGTAATCTAAAGTTGCTTATCAATACTACTCACAAATGACAAAGGGTTGAATCAATGGAATATTTAACTTTTCAAGCAAACATAGAGTGAGTCCACAAAGTGGTGCATTTAACTCCCTATGTAAACAAAAAATGAATCCATGCCCTCAATCACTCAATGAGATATTTGATATTGGAACCAAGAATTACTTAAGGTTTAAACACAAGCATTCACTTACACAAACTTGTATGAAAGCAAATCTATGTTCATTCATTTCTCATTTAAGAGCATCAATTGAAATGTGTTCTATGAAAGCATGTAAAAACTCAAGCCAAACACATGAGAGATTCAATTTTAATCATAAAATCTAAATGTTGTAGAAATGGAACAAAGTACCTCAAGTCCAACGCTTTGTTTTAAGCATTTTTCATGAAAGCAAGAGCACCTTCAAATGAACAAGACAAGAAAACAAGAAAACAAGATATGCAATGTATATCCAACTTATGCAAACCCTAGGGTTATATTTGAAAATAAATTGTTAGGAGCAATGATAACCAGCAAATAATCCAAATGATAACTCATATCATGCAATGAACAATGAAAAATAAGTGCATACCCATCACGAAATTTTTTTTTTTTTTGTATTTGACCTAGTCAACAAGATTTGATTTTTACCACATGAATTTGGACCCCAAACCCAAAATGTAGAAAAGAGACCTCTATCAAAAAAATAGAGAGCTTTCCAAAAATATAAAATTTTTAGAAAAATCTCTTCATTTGTGCTCTAGAGACCCATTTTACCAAAACAGACCAGTTTTTGTAAATCAACCAAATGAGCTATGATATAATTTTTAAATTAAAAACACAATGAATAGACCCCTTGTAGAATTCCAAGAGCTTTCTAGAAATATAAAAATTTCTGAAAAATATGCTGATTTGCACCAAAAATTGATTTTTAATGAAAAATTAAAAAAAAATCATAAAAAATACAAATTACCTCCAAAATTCTAGAAATATTTTTGGAGCTTCTCTGATATGTCACCAACCTACAAAAAAATTTTCAAACCAAAAAACCAAGCCATTTTGGAAATATGATCAAATCCTTCAAATCTAGGGTCTTTCATCTCCAAACAAATCTGCACAAGAGTTAGCTCCAAAAATAATCAAAACCAGCATGTAAAAAGTGGGTTGCCCCACGGTGGGCACCAAAAATTTGTGTTAAAATGTTGTCACACTTGTATGAATCCTTACATGCAAAAAAACTCAAGAATGAGCCCTCACAAATCGATCCATAGCTCTCTATGCATGGAGTTGCAAGATTTGTAAAATTGCTCTCAGCTAGAGCTATAAACTCATGACCTTGCTAGTCAACCACACAATGAGAGATTCCAAATGAATGCAATGCTATGCAAATCTATATGAGAATGCAAATTAATCTTATGAGAATGAAGATGCAATTAAGCTTTGAAAATGGAAATGAAAGAGTTACAAACCATCTAATTAAACTATGTGAGATTAATCTAAAATATGAAAGGAAATGATACCATGATGATGCAAGCTAGGATGTGATGTAGATGCAAGATGAATGCCAATGATGCTCCAAATCTTCAAAACTTGATGCAAGAATATCTCCAAAAGCTTCAATGACTTAGAAAACCTGTAGCATAATAATTCAAGTATGTATAGTGTGTGCAAATGAGGAAGAGAGCTCTTCTTTTATAAGAAGTGAAAAATAATGGACCATGGAGATTAAGAGGCAAAATACTTAATCAACGATGGAGAAAAAAAGAAGCTTGATCCTTGTGCACAAATATCCTTCAATAAGAAAATTAGAAGCATTTACTTTATGTTGAGCATTTACTTTATGTCCATGTGAGGCAAAAGTACTTTTCTTTTATTTTTTCTTTATAAATAAGAACTAAATACTTTATTTGTGCAACATAGGATAAGAAGAAAAGTGAGGATTTTTTATTTAAATAAAAGGGGAGAAAATTCCTTTTAATTAAATAAAGGCTTATGATAAAGTGATTTTATTATTTAATTAAAAGAGATTTTTAATTAATTAAAAGGGAGCATGTTCTCTTAATTAAATAAGATTTTTATATTTATTATTTTTTTATCTCTTTTAAATTAAATAAGGCTCAAACTTTAGGAAATATTGAATTGATTATGATTTGATCAAGGAAATAAATATAATTGATATTGTTGATATTTGAAAATATTGATTCAGGGATTTGATAAATTGTAGAAATGGGGCCCAAAGTCTAGGCAACCATTTTAGGGTGCATACACTTGGCACTATCTTCTTTTTCAATTCCTATATTTGTAGCTTTTTAGATCATTAACTTAAGCATTACATGTCTTTGTTCAAAGTTTATTCTAACACTATATTATATCTTATTCTTATTACAATGTTCTTTGTTGTGGGATAGGAGGTTAATCTTCATTGCCTTCATTGTGGGGGACAATGAAGATTTCTCTGACAAATAGTAGGTCTTCTTTAGTATCTTATAATAACATGCTAAACTGATAAAGGTGTTATGGGCATTTAATCTACAATTACTAATAGATTAAGCATATTATTACTAAGCTTAATGTTCCATTTAAATGCATTTAACGCAAAAAAAAAATTTACAAAACTGAACCAATGACATGTTTACAACAAAGATGTGTTGAGGAGTTTGCTCCTTGTTTAATGTTAACTATTCCTGCACAATCCACTCATACAACAGTGAAATACTATGTGAAAGGCATGGTTGATAGTGTCCCTTGAGGGAAGGGGGATTGTGAAAGACTTGTTATCATTGTATTGTGTATTTCCAATATGTTTGGATGCAGGGCAGACCAAGAGAATGAAGGATCACTCACTGATTGCATGATAACCCAGTTTTGAAGGGTCACTAGTTGACGGGACAGTCAAGGTCCGAATGATTAGGCCATTGGAGGACCAATAACATCAAATAATGGAGTTAAAGCATGGGCTAGGGCACGACACTAGTAGAATGTAGTCATTTCAGTGACAGCAATATACAATGGCATCATTAAACATATATGCCAGTAATATGAACAAATGTGAATCAAAATATTTGAAAACCAATGACATGTTTACAATAAAGGTCTAATAGAACTCCCAACAACTCTTAAACATACTTTATCTGATATGATGAATTCTTAAACAATTAAGGTTGGAGTAGACATAGTTATCACACTTTTTTTGTGTGTGGTACAAGGAAAATTTGGCTAGGTCAAATCTTCCTTCGTGCTAGCAGTCTATAGAATTAGACCTTTATTAACAATTGATCATATCAGATATCTACTATGCTTAAGAATTGTTGGGACTGGTCCTTTAGCGTGTATTAAATAGAATATATAGAATTTTTAGCATATTATTATCATTCTATTTCTTTGTTGTAAACATGCAATTGGTTTAGTTTTGTAACTGCACTGTTGTATGAGTGGATTGTGCATGAACAATTAACATTAAACAAGGAGCAAACTCCTCAACACATCTTGGAAACTCCATTCACTTCTACCAAGAATAAGGCATTTAATCCATTCAACATTACATATAATCATTACACAGTTAAATTTTCTGACTGTGTAGAGGAACATTCACGACCAAAATGATCAAAACTACTTTCGCCCTTGCACAAGCTATTCCAAACTTCAAGTAAAATGAGCAATATGGTATATCAAATCATTCATATTCATAGTAACCATTCAAAGGATCATTTTGTAAATGAACCCTCTGACTGTACCCCTGCGGCAAAGAAAGGAAACTTAGTAAAACTAGTCTATGACATTGTTTGTGAGGGTACAGTCATTATAAGTGCCTCTCAAACCTCTTCAAACATGTAAGATTGTCTTTAAATACTTTATTGATCTCTTCTAAACATTAACCAAATCAAACTTACATTTGAATCCACACACAATAACCCCAAAATGAAGGGTTTTGTATCCTTTAATGAATCTCAGTCACTTGTAACGCATGGACAGTCAAACCAGTAGTCTCCAAAGCATTCAATAAGTGACTCAATTGTATTTAATACACACCAAAGGACCAGTTGTATGAAATTATCAATCACATAGCATTTCACTATTGTATGAGTGGATTGTGTAGGAACAGTTAACATTAAACAAGGAGCAAACTCCTCAACACATCTTGGAAACCATTGAATTCAATAATAAATGAAACCTAACACCGAAACTATTCCTTCCATTCACTTCTATCAAGATAAAGCATTTAATCCATTCAACATTATATATAATTATTAGACAGTTACATTTCCTGACTGTGTACTAGAGGAATAGTCACGACCAAAATAATCCAAACATTTGAAAACAGTGAATCGATATCCTTGAGCACAAGCACCAATAACATCAAATAATGGACATAAAGCATGGGCTAGGGCATGACACTAGTAGAATGCGGTCATTTCAGAGAGCATTCATGATCAAATAAAATGCAATGCATTTGAAATTTGCCGTCGAATATGATGCCAAAGGCTCGAAAGATGAAGAAATCACATACGAAGAACATGCCATTGGTTCAGTTTTGTAAATTTGTTTTTTGTGTAATTAGTAATTGGAAGATTAAATACAAATAACACCTTTATCAGTTTAATTATCATGTTATTATCATATCAGATAAAGTATGTTTAAGAATTTTTGGGACTGGTCCTTTTGCGTGTATTAAACATAATAGAATTTTCAGCATATTATTATCAATCTATTTCTTTGTTCTAAACATGCCATTAGTTCAGTTTTGTAGATTTTTTTTTTGTGTTAAATGCATTTTTCATGAGGAGGGGTCTTGTTCTGAGGAGATTGATGAAGATTGTGCACCTCAAAAACCAATTCATAAGGTACCAATCCATGTTTCCTATTCGCTTATATTTTTGGTTTGGTAAATCTTCTTATAAGTTTCATGTCCTTTCTTTTGATTACTATGAATGAGATATATATCTTACATTTAACATTCAACTTCTTTACATTTTAGAACTTGTAGTGTGTTTTTTGAGGATTTTACCAAATCAACTTTTAACATAAACTGAAAACACCAAACTGATATCTTGCCCTTGCAACGTGACAAAATATTTCCATTTGACCAATAATTGCAAGCAATTGAACGATAAATCCACATACCTGTATCTTTGTAAAATACCTGGAACATCAAAAAGATGGCTAAGTGGCTACCGCCATGATTTTTATCTACTGAATATGGGAAAAAAAAAACACCAAAAAGAATCGAATAGAAAACATGATTGGTCATTTCAGAGAGCATTCATGATCAAATAAAATGCAATGCCTTCTCTCACGCTCGATCAGCTTTCACCTACTTGTTTTCTCCCACTTCTTTTCTCTACAATTGAAATAAAAATGATTTGGCCATTTCAAAATAGTGAATCGATATCCTTGAGCACAAGCACCAATAACATCAACTATTTTGATATGTGGGTACCCTAATGTTGACAAGAGTTCTTTTATTAATAAGATCCTTTGACAATTGGGGTAGGATCTAGACCTAGGCTAAAAAGATGTCTTCCTTTTTGTTGTGGAATATAGGCTTTACTGCTGCAACAATGATGGACTGCGATGTACATATCACAATAGCTGAGAAACATAAATGTAGGAGTCATGGTCATAATTTTTTGGAGACACAACATAATTGAGTGTTATTCCTAGATGATGCAAAGCAACCACTACTTTGCATCATCTTAGAAAACCACTCAATTATGTTGTGTCTCCAAAAAATTGTGAACATGATGCCTACATTTATGTTTCTCAGCTGTTGTGTCCCAGGACCCCTTATGACCCTTTACAATCCCTAAGAATACATCTTAGAGGTCTTAAAATGTCATAAAGGGTCATAAGAGGCTCCTAGGAAGGGATAGGTGAGCTTCCACCTTCACGTGGTTGGCCCTGTTAAGTAGAGAATGTTAAACTATTCTCAAAACAAAGAGAAGCTCAATAATTTAAGATCTCAGTCCACGGAGATGCTGAAAAAATGACGAGAATCAATGATGGAGAGTTTTTAGATTATGAGAAGACATATATGGAGTGGAGTCCATATTGAGTACCAGTGCAGATATGATGATTCAGTAACCTACATCTATAAAACATTCACAATTATCCCTTCTTTGGCCTCCACTCATTCCTCTTCTCAAAAATGGTTATCTAGAAACTTTGGATAGTGTTTCTCATCCATGCACAAAATGTGCTAGTGATCATATAAAGTTACTTTAGGCCTCTAGTATTGATGAGATGTACAAGTGTAAAATGTTTTTGCGAGACCGTGATCAATTTGTGCAGTGTACATAAATGCAAGGCAGTGATTATTCTTGATGATTGACAGGTAGCTAGGACAGTAGCTAGGACTAAAGATAACACAGCTCAAGAGACCATCATAGGTTGTCTCTTTCTTCGGTCTATATTATTGATAGAATGTTTTACCTTTCATTAGCTCATCAAATCTGGGGATTTGAAAGAATTTAATAGAATATTTTCATGACAACGTCTATTATTTAAGTTGACGTTGCATGAATTTATCTACTTTGCGCACTTGTATACTATGAAGATGGCCATGCTTCTTTATTGCCATCCTCATAGTCTACAAGTGCACGAAGTAGCTAAATTCATGCAACGTCAACTTAAATAATATACGTTGTCACGAAAATATTCTATTAAATTCTTTCAAATCCCTAGATTTGATGAGCTAATGAAAGGTAAAACATTCTATCAATAATATAGACCAAAGAAAGAGACAAACTATGATGGTCTCTTGAGCTGTATTAACTTTAATGTGCCTATCCGTTGGTTTTTTGACAATTTATAATTAATTTCGACAGTAGTGCTATGCCTTCGACAGACAAAATGTCATAGAAAAATAATTTATGACATTTCGTGCGATAGTAATGCTATATGTTCGATAGGGAAACCTGTCAGAGAATGCTGCACAACTGTCACTCTTCTAACAGTTTAAGTGTCATAAATAGAACATTTTCGACAGAACCTTCAATAGTAAGGCCATATCACCGAAAGGTAGATCTGTCAGAATTTGGTGCCAATTGTCGGTATTCCCACAGTACTAATGTCAGAAAGAATATTTTTTGACAGTGCTTCCGACAGAGACTTTATATTTCTGACAAGTCTTATTATCAGAATTCTGATGGATGAACCATAGGAAATGCCATAACAAAGTTGTTGTCATGTATAAGTTTCTGACATGAAATGGTGTCGGTAAACCAATGGGTATGTCTTCTGTCATAATTTCCAACACAAAAATGGCGACGGATGTAGGTGTTGAAATTCTGATAAATGGGCGTTGCAAATCTAACAAATGGCCATCGACATTTGACCTCAAATTTACTAGTGATAGTTAGTGGGTGAAATTAATTGGACATTGTTAATTGTGTTTGGGAGACAAAGGAAAAGTTACGGATATGATCTTCACCTTTTAGTGAACCAAATTCCAAAAAACTTGACCTTAATTCCATTTCCCTTGCTTTTAAAATGAACATGTTAGAACTTTAGTGGGTTTGCCTCCCAAGTTTACCTTAACAAGGCCAGTGAGAGGGACAGCCCAAAGTGGGATACGTTGGATTTTGCTTTGGGAATCCAACCCACTCTAAAAAGAAATGCATGTATCCTTAATGGGGTGCATGACAAAAGGATTTTAATTTTTCAACCTTCCTCTAGTAGTCCTCATGGATTGCGCAAAATCGTACCTCGATGCATTTGGGAATCCCCTTAACATACTTGGGGGATGAGAGATTAAAGTCCATTTTGAAGGGAATCCATACTAAATCCTTGATCAAATAGAAAGACCACCTTTTAGAGCCATGTTTACGAACCAAATCTTGTGCTAGGTAGGTGCTTGAAGTGTATTTTTGTGCAAAACCCATGACAACATTCTTCAAATCAAACATTTTCTGTTTAAGTGGGTAAAAAGAGACAAGTGAATGCGTGATTGTTGTGTTTGAAATACATAAACAAGTGAGAGATATCCATTGAAAATCATCTTATATTTTTTAAATCTCTTCAATATAAAATCAACAATTCTCACATCAAGGATCATTCCAAAATGAACCCTTATTGGATGTCGGTTTCCACACGGTCCCAAACATATAGGGTATCCTTGCAAGGTGATAGCACACTTGTTGGAAACAAAGGGCAAGAGGTTGACTACCAAAGTGTGTTCCAAGGTCACAATCAAGAAGAACTCTTTCCAAATTTATTCGAACAAAGACTTGAAGAGATGGATAGAAATTCGACATATCACAATTATCAACAAGGAAATAATCAAAACATCAACAATGCCAATCAAAATCCTAAAGACACACTTGAAGAAAGAGATGAGAATGCTGCCCGAGACCTAGATTTCCTAGAGGTTATGGAGAAATTAATAGAAATGGATAAGGAGAACTTTTTCCTAAATCTAGCCCAAAAGGGAGTGAAGCTTCCTCATGACTTCGATATTGACCAACTTAAGAAAGACCAGCAGCAAGATGACCCTATGAATGCTATGACTAGGAAGATTAAGGCCTTCCAAGGAAAAATTGATACCATGAAGAAGGCATCTGAACCTAAGGCCTTTTCCATTGAAGCTTTGTGTCCTTTCCCTTTTAACAAGAGCTTAGCTATGGTGTCTTTTCCTTTCAATACCATTTTTCCTAAATATGATAAGTACATGGGTAAAACAGACCCACACAATCATCTAAGAGAGTTTTGCACCCTAAGCATAGAGTTCATGCACAATGATACATATCTAATGAGACTCTTTCCTAGAAGCTTAGGAGGACCCGCAATGGAGTGGTTTTCAAAAGTACCCCAAGGAATAAAGACCTTTGAGGAGTTAGCCTCCAAGTTGGTAACCCATTACTCTTATAACATTGAGTACAAAATTACTGTGCTCAAGTTGTGTGATACAAAACAGAAAGATGGAGAGTCCTTCTTAGGATTCCTACAAAGGTGGAAGACCATTTTCGCAAGGTATCCATGAAGTATCCCTGAGAAAGAGAAGATGGAGATCTTCACCAACAATTTGACCTCATAAATGAATTATAGATTACAACTTCAATGTCCCCCAACATTTGAGAAACTTATCGAAAATGGGATCAAGATTGAAGATGTTTTGGTCAAGAGAGGTGAGATCCAATTATTTAAAGATAACAAATCCAACAACAATAACAACAATAGCAATAATAACAGCAATAACATTAATTATGTGCCTAAGTATTTCAATAATCAAGGGTCCAACAATAACAATGATAAATCTAAATCTTGGACAAAGAATAACAATAAGAACCTTGTGAATGATGGACTTGTTGAAGCACACAACTTGAAGTCTACCCCTTTTATCCTACCATATGGAGCCAATTCTTCAAATAATGTTAATCAATAAAATAAAGCTCCATCTAATTCTAATAATTCCAATAATAAGACTTGGGATAAGTCAAAATCCTACTCCAATTATAATAAAAACAAATTCACCTACTTAGGTGAACCTTTGGAGAATGTACTAAGGACCATGGTTGCCAATCAAGTTATCACATTACCCAACATATCAGGTTATGAACCTCAAGTTAAGCCACATTGGTGGAATGAATCTCATCATTGTGAATACCATCGAAATAGAGGTCATCCAACCAACGAATGCATGAGATTGAAGCACTTGGTGCAAGATCTAATTGATAATGGAACCATTAAAATTGAAGGACCTCAGAACAATGAGGATCACATGGCCTACAAGAACCCCTTTTTGAATCATGAAAAGATTGAGTCATCCAATGTGAATCAAAGTTAGAAAAAGGGTAATGAGAAAGTGAACTTTTCTCATACTTATGATAACATGATAAACGCTCTAAGAGAGGAGGATCAAACCGCAAATGTTATCATAGTAAAAGATAAATCAAAAGAAGTATCATCAAATGTTGTTACTAGGGGGAAAGCATAAAAAATTATTCTACCTACGAATGCTCCAAAGATTGTATTATCAAATCAAGCTTCCACATCATCATCAAAACAATACAACTTGGTTGATCAATTGCAAAGAACTCCTGCTCAAATCTTTATTCTTGAGCTGCTCAAACTATCACCAATTCATAAGGATATCTTGGAGAAAGCCTTATTGGAAACAAATGTGCCTCTAAATTTGGAGGTAGAAAAGTTTCAAAATATGGTAGGGCACCTAATTTCACCTCATTGCCTATCATTTTCCGAACAAGATGACATGTCCCTCAATCATCCTCAAAATCTTCCCTTACACATAGAAGTGTTGATCCACAAGCATAGGGTGAAAAGAGTCCTTATAGATGGAGGTGCTGGCCTAAATATTTGTACCCTTAGCTTGGTAAAAGCCCTAGGATTTTCTGAGGAGGCTATTGACCCAAAGAAGAAGATAACCATAAAAGCCTGCAATGATGAAGAAAGAGCATCAAGAGGAGTCATAGTCTTACCCATAAGAGTTGGTCCCATGCAAAAAGAGACCATATGCCAAGTGTTGGACTTAAAGTTGACTTACAATATTTTTTTAGGAAGGCCATGTATCCACGAAATGCAAGCGGTTCCTTCAACTTATCATCAATGCCTAAAATTCCCATATCTAGGGCAAGAGATAATGATAAGTGGAGATATAAATCCATTCCAATATTGTAATAATGTCAAGCCTATCAATGAATCATTAGTTGCACACAATGTTGAAGGGTCTATACCCAATCAAATGGAGCAAGGCCAAAGTTCTAAGGACATTCCTTTATTGAAAGGAAAAGAAAAGATGGAAGAAGAGATTGTTGTTGAAGACACACCAAAACTCATTAACCTAACTACATCAACTAAAGGAAAAGAGAAGGTTAATGAGGATAATATTATTGAAGAACCAAAAGAAGACTCTACCAAAGCTATCCAAATGTACACTAAAGAAGCCCATTATTAAAAGATGGACCAAATGATGAATTTTTTTGATAAGCAACGTGAAATCAAACAAAAGGGAGTAGGTGAATACTCCTTATCTATGATGGACCTACCTTTATCACCCAAGTCCTTTGGAAAACCTCCAAATCTGCCTCATAGATATAATGATAACTTTGTGAGGGAAAGTACATCATCTGCCATGGATGAAGAAGATAATGAAATTCTAAACTGGTTATACAAAGATGAAGAATCAAGTGCTCATGTCAAACATATCCAAAATATAACCATTCCCACACATCAATATGGGAAATGGTTTTGTATCATGAAAAAGATGGGTTTCAAAGGCCAAGGACCTTTGGGCACAAAGAATGAAGGGCTAATTGAACCGCTAGAATCAACATGGTGAGATTCCAAGGAGAAAATAGGTTTAGGGTATCTTGAAGAAGGATACACCCAAAAACATTATCCCAAACTATATGATCAAATATTACAATTAGAATCTCATAGTGATGAGGATTCTAATGAATGGGAATGGGAGACCTTATCTGATGAGTCATGCCAAGATAAGGGTATTGATGTCATTCACACTTATGCCTCTACCAAAAATAAAGGGCCAATAACAAAATCAAGTACAAATCAAGCATATAGTTCTAGTCAAGTGATCCTAAATGATGTGCCAAGCATAGAAATAGAGATAAATCAATGGGTAGGCGAACCATACGTTCCTTCATGGAGACCTACTATGCAAGAATCAAATGTTAGGTTTAATCCACACGAGTTTTATCCAACAGAAACCTGAGGGGGACTTTGATCCCTCTTCTTTAGAACATTTAGAGGAAACCCATGTTCGATATTTTCAAGATACAATGTATGAACCCTCCAATAATGAGATATACACCCTAAACCCAATCGAGACAAACCCAAGTGTTGACCCATTAACTCTCATCCATCCATACCTAATTGAATGGAATGCCATTGAACCAACTACCTTGCCAATTTTCTTAAACGACAACATGGTGTCCCAATACCTCAACGTAGTTGAACCTTCTTATATCAAAGAATATCAAGAAGAAATGATCAAAGGGAGCATCCAAACTTCTAATCTGAGAAAAAATGAAGAAATAAAAAAATAGGAAAGAAAAATAATTGAGTGTTGAAAACCACATTGTGGCAACATTAGATCCAAAAGAAAGAAATAAAGAAATAAATGATGTTTCCAAAGGTGAAAACCCAACTGAGGCACATATGGAAGGGAGTTTGGATGTTCTACCAGAACACTATGAAGAAAGATCTCCAATTTTAATTGATCCAATAGAAAAGATAAATATTGGATCAGAAACAGGGCCGAAGATCATCCACTTAGTAGCATCTCTATCTAGCAAAGAAAGAATAGAATTCATCAAATTCTTTAAGGAAAAGCAAGTTAACTTCACATGGTCTTATGACAATATGCCAAGTTTAGACCCAAATCTGATAATGCATCATCTAAATATCAAGGAAGGAGCCAAACCTATTAAGAAAAAGCTAAGGAAGATGCACCCTCACATAGCACTACTTGTCAAAGTGGAGTTAGAAAAACCATTGAAGGTGGGATTTATAAGGGCCATTGATTATGCATAATGGATCTCAAATATAGTGCCGGTATCAAAAGAAAACAAATCCATCAGAATCTGCACAGATTTTAGAGACTAAAACTTGGCATGTCCTAAGGATGACTTCCCACTTCCAAGTATTGATGTCATTGTAGAATTAACAGTGGGACACTCCATGTTCTCACTCATGGATGGATTTAGCGCATATAATTAGATAAAGATAGCACTAGAAGACCAAGATAAAACTGCCTTTGCATGTGCATGGGGTACATTTTGTTGGAATGTCATGCCTTTGGCTTGAAAAATGTTAGAGCGACCTATCAAAGAGCCATGACTATAATATTCCATGATATGATGCATAAGTTCATGGAGGATTATGTGGATGACATACTAGCTAAATCACATTCAAGGAAAGAACACCTACCAATTTTGGATTTTTTTTTTGAAAGACTAGAGGAATTCAAAGTGAGACTTAACCCAAAGAAATGTGCTTTTGGAGTCCAATCTAGCAAGCTTCTAGGTTACATTGTATCTGCAAAAGAGATAGAGGTTGATCTCGCTAAAGTGAAGACCATCATGGACATGGAAGCACCTAAAAATATTAGTTAGATGAGATCTTTACAAGGAAGGATACAATCCATCAGGAGGTTTATCTCCCAATTAGTTGAGAAATGCCACAATTTCACCCAACTTTTGCATAAAGATACAATATTCAAATGGGATGAAAAGTGTGAAGAAGCCTTTAATCTATTAAAGAAATATCTTATGAATCCACCAATCTTGATGCCACCTATCAAAGGCAAGCCCTTGATCTTATACATTTCAGCAATAGAAAATTCATTGGGGGCACTTTTAGTACAAGAGGATGAAAGAGAAAAAGAGAATGCAATTTACTACATTAGTAGAACCTTAGTCAAATATGAGCTGAACTATACATTTATAGAAAGGGCATGCTTGGCTGTAGTTTTTTCTTCACAAAAATTATGCCATTATATGCTAGCCCACAAGATAAGGCTCATTGCCAAGATTGACCCTTTGAAGTATATACTAAGTAAAACAACATTGAATGGAAGACTAGCAAAGTGGGTGATGATACTAAGTGAATTTGGCATAGAATATGTTGATAGAAAATCAATCAAAGGACAAGTTATTGTAGACCAATCAGTAGAAGCACAACTTCATGATGACCATCCTATACAAGTTGAATTCCTGGATTCAAAGATTGTGAATGTTGAGGCAAAAATATGGCAGCTTTATTTTGATGGTTCCTACACTCATCATGGATCAGGAGCGGACATACTCCTCATCACTCCTCAAGGCTCTACTATACCTAAGTCTTACAAATTTCTATTTCAATGCACAAACAATATAGCAGAATATGAAGCATTGGTTATTGGAGTCAAGTTGGCATTAGATTAGAAAGTGACAGAATTAAAGGTTTATGGAGATTCACAATTAATCATAAATCAAGTTAATGAGGAATATCAAACAAAAGATGACAAATTGGTACCCTACAAAACCATGGTGGAAAATCTCAAGAAATATTTCATACTCATTACATTTGAGCAAGTGCCAAGAGAAAAGAACAAAGCAGTGGATGCCATGGCAACTTTGGCTTCACTTTTGTAGATACCTGATCAGAGTGCTAGATACGAGTTCTTGGTAGAAGAAGTAATTCAACCCGTGTATGACCCAACCCACCCTCACACCATTTTCTTGTTAACTACAAATGAATCACCCTGGTATGGCCCAATTTACACTTACTTAAAGGATCAAATCCTTCCCTTAAACCAAACTAGAAACCAAAAGAAAAGCTTCATTTGACAAGACACCCGATACACTATAGTTTCTGACACATTGTATTGAAAAAGTCTATACGGAATGCTCCTTAGATGTCTAGAAGAAGAAGAATCAAACTTAGCCTTACGAGAAATCCATGAAGGAATTTGTGGGTCACACTTGAACGGATTGACCTTAGCCAAGAAACTCCTAAGGATAGGATATTTTTGGCCTACAATGGAAAAGGACACTTGTAACTTTGCAAAAACTTGTTGAAAGTGTCAATTTCATGGGAACCTGATACATGTGCCCGCACAAGAACTTCATCCTATGACAACACCTTGGCCATTTTATCAATGGGGTTTAGAGCTAATAGGTATGATTTATCCACCATCTTCGAATGGTCATAAATTTATCATCATGGCAACTAAATACTTTACTAAGTGGGTGGAAGTTGTACCCCTATCAACTGCAACTGGAAAACATATTTGTTTGTTTATCCTTAATCATATCATTTATAGATATGGCATACCTCATGCCATCATAATGGATAATGCAAGGCATTTCAAGAACAAAGACTTAACAGAGTTATGCACAAAGTTTCACATGATTCATCATTCATCTTTGATCTATTACCCTCAAGGTAATGGAGAAGCTGAAGCAACAAAAAAAAATATCTTAAAAATTTTGAAGAGAATGGTGGATAATTTAGGTAGAGATTGGCACATCAAGATAAAACCAACCTTGTGGGCTTATAGAAATAACATCAGAATGCCAACAAGAGCTACACCTTTCTCCTTAGTCTTTGGAACAGAAGCAGTATTGCCTTTGGAGTAGAACTTCCATCTTTGAGGATATCTATGCATGGTTTGATAAATGAAGAAGACTATAGGGTTGCTAGGCTACAAGAACTTGAAATTTTGGATGAAAAACAAAAGCAAGCATTTGATCACTTGAAGGTTTACCAAAATAGGATGTCAAGATCTTACAATAAGCACATCAAGCCAAGGACATTTCAAATAGGTGACCTAGTGTTGAGAGAAAATCCCAAGAACCAGGCAGAAAGGGAAAAGAAAGGAAAATGGGAAGCAAACTGGTTAGGACCATTTCTCATTGTTGAAAATTTTGGGACCGGCACTTACAAGCTGGCAGATTGTGATGGAGAAGAGCTACAAGAACTAATAAATAGCATACATTTAAAGAGGTTCTATATATAAGGTAGATGAAAGAGTATAAAGAGTATCAGATGAGGAGCATCATATTTATTGTACATAGTTCAAAAGAGATCCTGCAAATTACCAAAAACATTTGAAAAGCATAAAAGACCAAAAACAGTGGAAAATTGAGCATGAAGAAAGTAAAAAATTCATATATGATCCTCAAAAATATGTTGTCTTGGTGAAAACCTAGCAAATAGGTGCCTTAATAATGTGAAGAAAAAAAAATTTGAAAAAAAAAATACAAAAAAAATCAAAAAGAAGAAAAGTGCCTTGGTGAAAACCTAGCAAATAGGCACCTTGGTAGCAAAAAAAAGAGCTAGATCCATTTAATCGGTGAGAACCTGGTAAACAGGAGCCATTGAAAGTCCAAGTCAGTCACATAGCTAGAAGGTCACCTTGTAAATATTGCACTCACCAGCATTTGTATATATTGCATAATAAAACCTCACAATTGCATTTGCAAATACCTCAAGATTTTGGTCACCTAATCAAAAAATTGTCCTAAGTCCCACAAATGAAATCAATATCAAACTGGGGTCAATCTACTCAAAAGGAGGAAGGATTCATCAAAGCAAGCTTTATTTAATCAGAAAATCAATTCATCACACTCGAAAGAGAAACACTTAATCAGATCTACATCCCAATCCAATTTGAGCCTAAAATGAAAAATTTGATCCAAGAACTGAAATGACCTTACCTTTTATCAGGATTAAAAGTATGAAATGGATGGAACTACACTTGACATATGGATTTGAAAAACATTGCAAAATTTTTTCTAAGTGTTAACTCTATTGGTGAAATCATTTCTTTCTAGCAAGTCGATGAAAGTTTTAGACTAGACAAGCTATGATGAAAGGATGACATTTTTCTTGATTTCTGAATGACTGTCATAAAATCAAAGTTTTAAATCATGTATTATTTGTCTAAGGACGTGATCATCAAAGAATCATCGAGGACTTGGATATAGGATAAAGCTGAGATTTCTGCTTGTTTACGCAAACAGATACCTTGGCTATTTTGATCTTCAATATCATAATACCAAAATCCACTTGCAACATAGAATCTGACAAAATTGGTATTCACACTCTCATGATTGGCTTCAATCAATGATAGTTGTACTGAAGAGACTGATGGGAAAGAAAATAAAGAGGCAAAAAGTATTCATATCATCATAGTTGAACTAGTGATGGTTGTACTACAATGGGATTCCAAAAATGCTCAATGATGATTATAAGCTCCAAATTTTGAATAATGACAGTTAGCTGCATTCATTTTAGATTAAGCGCATTGTATATATTGTTTTGCCTTAGCTAAAATTGCAAGAGGGGAAATTAAAAAGGGGGTGTATGCAAATCAAACAATTGAAAGATCATCAAAAAAAACAATTATATAGGATCGAGTGTGTTGGAAATAAAAACCAAAGTGCATTGCATTAGGTTACTTGCATTGATTAAACCATTATCATTAAGTCTTGCATTGATTTAGATGTGTCCAAAATTTGAATTATTAGGGTCATACATTATTAGGCTCATCATTATCATTAAAGGACATACATTTGAAAGTTCACTAGAAACATTAAATTGCATCCATCAAAGAACATTGCATTAGTTAAAAATCATTTCATCCATTGAGAACATCTAGTAGTAAAAGCATCTCATTCATAATAGTACCAATCATACATCTATCATTGAAAGGCCATCATTGCGTCACATTTACATATCAAAGGAAATGCATTCAATAGATTCATTATCCACCTAATATCCATCAGTAACATAAAATAAATATCATGGCATTCATTTATTCTATGTCATACATAAGATAATCATTTAACCATCATTAGGACATATGCATACATGAGAAAATCACATTCTACAAAATATAACAAATCAAATAGAATCATAGAGATGCATATCATATGAAACATCTGGAAAGAAATCCAACACATGATGATGTCATATATAGTCAAATATATCAAAGAAAGTATCAGAGTCCATGGTACCATCATCATAAATGAACAAGAAATTAAATTCTATAACATGATCATAAAAAGCAATATCTAGAGATCATCATCCATCACATATCAAAGTATCAACATAAAATAACATTAATAGATAAAAAATGATACAACATGAATCCAATGTCTCGATAATAGCAAGGAAAAGAGAACTCATGAATATAGAAGAACACTCAAGAAATGGAGTCACCACCATCATCAACATTCTCAGGACCAGGTGCACTATCTGGCGGATGGCTCAAACTAGCCTATAACCCATGCTAGCTCATAGAAGCCATAAAGGAAGTCATCACTGAGCTCATCTGTGCAACCTGCTACTGAATAGAAGATATCTGAAACTATCCGATAGCAACATCTGATGCTGAGGCTGGGGAAAAACCCTGAGCTATAGAAGATTGTGGAAGTGGAGTATAAGACGATGGAGTAGATGAAGATGGATCACCCAAAACTGGAACAAACCGAGAAGAAGAAGGATGCGACAAAGATGAAGGCATCGAGGTAGAATCATATGCTTGAGTTGTAGGAACAATAGAAGGAACAACAGGAGGAACAATAGGAGGAATGACCTGCTGAGCAGGAGGACCCTGTGCTTGATCAAGTAACACCTGAGCTATATCTGCATCAACAACTCTCTGTCGTCTAACATGAGGCCTCTATGCAAGAACTCTAGAAACCTAATGTAAAATTCTATCAACCCATCCACCTCCACCCTGATCACTAGCTCTAGGAGGAATAGGAGTGGTAGCTAACACTAGTATCTGTACTTGACCTGCTCTAGCTCTATGACGACCCCGTCATCCACAGTGACCCTAATCCTACCATGATTGCTACCTCTGTCATGATCTCCATCATCATCATCATCATCATCATCATCATCATCATCATCATCATCACCACCACCATCACCATCAGCTCCATCATCTCCATCTGATAACTCCTCAATGCTAGGAATCATCTCAGTAGGATCAGTAAACCTGGGAAAAGGATACCTGTGTTACTAGGCACCATACTCATCTGTAATCCCAGCATCCATCACTTGTGACCTAGGGTTCCAAGGATGATATCCTAGATCTCAAATCTCTTAGACAACTATACCATAATCAACACAAGGGCCCCATAATGATCTCTTGGCCTGCACACAAGCATACATCACTACACCCTGTGGCATATCCTGAATACGCCCATACTGATGGAAAACACGGCGGAAGAAAAATCTCTCAATCATAAAAGTGGAATGACCAATCATCCAACAAGGGCAGACCATGTACGAAAGCTCACCATCTTCCTCTAGACAAGCCTCAAATCCAAGATAAGGCCTCCAAATGACAATATCCATGTCATCTATCCGACATCACCAGTAATCTAGCTTACCCATATGGGTCTGCCTAATAATACCACTGTACATCCATGCAAAAGGCCAACTAGCCAGATGATCTCATGCTGTCACAAGACATGACACCGGGAGGTGCTCCCAAGTCCAAAGCTGTAATAAAATAGCTCCAATAGTCAACGTAGTAGAATGTCTATACACAATAGTATGCACCTCATGATATAACTGTGCTAATAAGAAAGAACCCCGATCAAAATGACAAGGATCTACCATCAAATCCTCTATAATAGGACCCCAACCAACAACAAATCCATGTTCACACCGGTTAGGAAGTAGGAAGCCACCAATCAAAGTACCAAGGATAGCTGGTAACATAGGGAATGAGATGAACTGAGCCCATTGAATATGCTGATCACCAATAGAAGGATCACCAAATACTCAGCAACAAGCTAAACCATCATAAACAGTGTCATAATATGCAAGCTCTCCTTGAGTCAGCAACCGGAGAAGATGATACACCTCCTCAGGGGTGATGGTCATCTCACCCATAGGAAGATGGAATGTGTTATGGTCTGAATCCCAACACTCAGCCATAACAGTAATGAGACCCTGATTCACTCAAAATTGAGGAAGATATAACAGGAAAGATAGGCCACACCGAGCAATGTGATGATGGTCGACAGCACTCAAAGTAGGTATCATATCCCAAGATAAAGGATAAGAACCATGGATACGTAAAGATTCAAGATCCAACTATAAGAAGCAAGTTCAAACACATCATAAAGGAAATCAAGAATTATTGGGATTATCCTAACTCAATCAAAAATTTATCAAAACTTATCAAACCCACAATCAGATTTCATATTTCTACTCAAATAGAACATAAATTTTATCTTCACCCATCATCTAAATCTAGATTGATAATGACTATCCTAACTATAACTGAACCCTAACTGACACATTACAACTTGTTACAAAATATCAAAATTGGGAGTGTAAACCTAACAATCAATCAACAACGTCGACAAACTACAACTTGGTAAAAAATCCAAAAAATTGAAATTTTGCAGAGCAAAAGTGCTAGTTTATTGAGAAAAAGAAACAAACATCAAAAGCACTACCTAAAGGGGTTGAAGTGCACATCAATAATGTAAAAGCAGTGAAAATTTTGAAAGCACCCAAATACAACACAGAAGCACTCTTAAAAGATTTGAAAGCACAAAATTTGATCAAAAGTGCACATAGAAGTTGTGAAAGTGCTAAAACTAAGCAAAAGCACACAAAGGAATGGTAAAAGCACAAAAGGGCTTAAAAGTGGTGAGTGAAAGTGCTAGGGAAATTCATGGAAGCGTGCAGGAAAAGTGTTGAAATGCACATTGGGAGGCAAAAGTGCCCTTAAAATTGGCAAAAGTGCCCATTGAGTAGAAAAAAGGGAAAAAACTCATTGTTTAACTGAAAAAAATTTGGAAAAAATTGAATTAAATGTTGTAAACAAAAAAATTCAAAGGTACAAGTACTCACCGAAGGTCCTGAGCTAGGCAAACACTGATATCAACAGCATTTCTTGAACCGATGCTCATGGATAGGGATAGACATCATGGAAAGTAATAAAAGCAAATAGTGAGAAAAGTCAAAAGTCATTGGTAAAATGAATAGTAAAAAGGGATTTTGACCCCTTTATATAGGTTTTTGACCTAAAAGGAGGTAACTTTGACCTACGCAAGTACATTGTTATCACAATTGACCAAATAAAGTGATGTTATCATCGAAATAATTGAAATTGGGGCATTTGAAATTAAACAAACTAAACATCGATATCGGAAATTCAAATAAAATTCATCAAAAAACTTGAACTCTATCAAAATCAAATGATCAACATCATCAAGAATCAATCAATCGGAAAATCAAATTGAATTTTATTTCATTTTTGAGGGGGCATACCATTGGATAATTAGATCAACATTAGTAGCAAGATCATCATTAAATAGAGAGACCGATCATCAAATCAAAGTGAAAGCTTTTATCAAGAAAATTTTCATAATCAATCGAATGGGGCATTGCATCGAGATCAATCATCAAATCAGGTATCATATTAGGATCAATCATCGAATCAAACACCATATCAGGGAATCATCATCAAAATGATCATTAGAATCACATCAATTGAGAGTTTCATATCAATCATATCTACATCAATCTCATATCAGAAATCAAGATCGACCATCGAAAGATGTCAAATGACATCAGAGATCGACCATCAATGAATTAGGACTTATCATCAAGAAAGATCAGAGTATTCTTTGAATCGACATGCTTCACACGTCAACTCAAAGAGGGGCATTTGTAATCACCTAAAAATGGACAAAGATCAAATCAAAGCAAATCAATGCAAATCAAAGGAAATCAAGGATATAATTGAATCAATTGAATCACAAGGCATAATTAGCCAATCAAAATGAAAAATCAAGTCTTAATTCAATAAAAATCAAAATTGAGAGCATTTTAGTCAAGTGTAATCAAATCAAAATATAATTAAATCAATTAATTGTATAGTCTTGGATTAAATTAAATTCAACCCATTCAAGGGGTACAAGGCTAAAATAAATCAATTAAATCAATTAATAAATCTTAATTACTCTCAACAACCACAAAGGGAGGAAAATCAATCAACCAATGAGATTAAAGGAAAGACATTCACATGGATCAAGCCAAATTCAATCTCAATCACTCAATGTGAAAGAGAATCTTGTCCATTGATCTTGTCTACTTGTCCCAAGCTTTGAGGACACAAAGTTTTCTTTGTATTCAAAGGGTGGAACCAAGGACTCAACCAAGGCTTAATCATGATCAAATACAACTACACCCCCTACCATTGGAAAATCTATAAAAGGAAGACCTAATTCCTTCATAATCATCAACCACACATCTGAGAATTGCATTGAACTTCTTGCAATTTGAGGTTAGAAAGGCATTTGAGAAGCATATTAGCATTTACTTTGATCTAATTGTTAGCAATAGCTTGTTTATATTTATCATTCTCATTCTAGGACTGTCCTTAATGGAAGCTTGCTGAGAGCTATTCATTAACATTCTTAGTTAGAGAGCCATAGGATGCTCAATTAGTCATTACTTTGCTAAATAGTTTCTCTATTGTGCTTTGTGGTTTATTTAGTTACTATTTTAAATTATTGATTAACCTTAATTCTATGAAGACACTTTCCCTAGTGTATAGGTGGATCTCACTCAGATCTCTCAGGACCTATCTCCTTTGATGACTGCTCTCAATGTGGTTACTCTCTCTCCCAAGAAGGACAAGATTATCTGGGAGGATTCTTCAGATGGGAATTACATAGTGGCCTCTGCCTTTTCTTCACTGACCACCCAAATCAATGATTTGAATTCACTCTGGGCCAAAGCCTAGATCCCTGGTCTCACGCCCAAAATCAATGTCTTCTTTTGGCTCCTGCTCCAAAACCATATCCTTATGGTGGATAATCTCATTAAGCAAGGATTCTAGTTCACCAATAGATGTGTTCTCTATAAATGTCAAGAGGAATCTATGGACCACCTTTTCATAAATTGCTCCTTTGTTAGTCAAATCTGGCAACTCCTCTTTTCGGTCTTGAATCTCTCATGGTGTTTTCCCCTATCTTTTAGTAATCTCTTCTCCCAATGGGATTTCAAAAGGTTTGATCAGGACTTCAGGTTACTTTGTACCTGGATTCTCCCTCATTTTTGTTGGGGGATCTGGAAGGAGCACAACAACTGCATCTTTCATGACTGCTCTACTCCCTCTAAAATTATCTTTGAAAGAATCACTCATGCTGTTAAGGAGAATTTTTTATACTATGGAAGATCTAACCCTCTTGCAGGAAAGGCCTAGGCTGCTACTCAGGAAAAAACACAGAATTGTGTGTGGACTAGTCCTCCTACTTGTTGGACCAAAGCCAACTTTGACAGCATGGTGAAAGGAACCCTAGTCAAGTTGGTAGTGGAGGAATAATCAGGAATAGCTTCGACATTGGCACTACAAAAGTCAATCTCCCCTTGGGAACCCAGACGAATCACTATGTTAAATCTTGCGCGGCTCTTCAAATCACCAAAGTTGCTAAAGATTAGGGGGTTAAGTGGCTCTAGATGTGATGGAATATGGATGAAGTGACTGAGAGGGGGGGGTGAATCAGTCCACCATAAAACACTTCACAATTATTTCCTTCCAGATCCCTTAGGATATCTTAATGAATATTATCTGTTTAGCACTCGGTAAATAGATTGCAATAACTTTGAAGATGCAGAAAGTATTAGCAAAATTATCTTTAGATATTCATCAACACATGTATATGATTAAGATAGCAATTAAGAACACAAGAGACACAAGATTTAATGTGGAAACCCAATATGCGAAAAACCACCAATGTATCTAGATACTGATTTTCACTTTTCTGAAGTGATGCCCAGTTAGAAGCCAACCCGGTAAAAGGTTACAAAACACACTGTTAGGTGTGACCTTGTTATAGGATTTAATAAACCTGCTAGGAGTGGCCTGGTAAGAGGTCTTGAAAACAATTCAATGGAATTGTCACCTTGTTAGAGGATTTACAATATGGTTGTTAAACCAACTCGGTTAAGAGATTTAGAATTCACTGTTACAATGATAAAAAGGTAACAATGAAAATGACCTGTATAATAATGCAACTACCTTGTTGATTACAGATCTCTATTCTGCATAAGTGTGATCCTTCCTGATCGAATAAATCTCTGCTGCACCTTAAGGATATCTGAACATCCTTCACAAATTCGCACACACCTTTCCTACTTTCTTCTGTAAATCTTTTGCTGTACATCTTGTATATTTTTCACATTTGACCTTTTATTTATATGATTTTAGATTTGTCAAATCGACATTACTTAGCATAACAGTCGGCTGAATTAAGCAAACTTTATTTGCAAAAATCCTTCAAGGGCTGACAGTGCTCGGTGACCATAACTTTTACAATCTTTCGGAGACCAAGGGAACTCGGTAAACACCGACAATCCTTTACCTTCGATAACCGACTAAACTCGGTAAATGCTAACTTTTCTTTGACAACCGACTGAACTCGGTAAATGCTAACTTTTCTTTGACAACTGACTGAACTCGGTAAATGCTAACTTTTCTTTGATAACCGACTGAACTCGGTAAATGCTAATTTTCTTTGATAACCGACTGAACATGGTAAACACTAATTTTCCTGTCTGGCAGACCGACTGAGCTCGGTAGGAACTGAATGTTGTGGATTATGACATTGTGTGACATCAAAGACAATACATAATTTGAGTAGCAATTTCCTTTAGACAATTGTTTCCAACAATCTCCCTCTTTGGCATTGATGGCAACACAATATGTCATAGCATAAGAAATTTGAAAGATTTAGCTCGGTTCAGATTCAAATCTCCCTCTATCAGCAAACTTCCTTTTTCCAGAAAAACTCTTCCTTCTGATTATTGAAAATTTCTTGAAGTAATAGCAAAGACATAGCGAACACTCCCTCTTTGACAACACATGCCAAAGACAATTCTCATATTACCGGTATAAATTAATGTACCTCAAGTACTGATTCATATGCAATGATTCCTTGAATATGCTGCATCAACTGGTTGATTTTCAATCATGTTCTGGTTGATGCATCACTAAAACTGTATTTAGTGAGCCTCGGATAGGGGAATGACCCCTAACTTACCTCTTAGATACACAAATGCATCCTTAGGTAATGGTTTGGTAAAAATATTTGCAATCTGCTCTTTTGTATGAATATATTCTAATCTGATTTCCTTGTCCTGCACCAATTCTCTGATAAAATGATATTTAATAGCAATGTGCTTGGTTTTGGAATGCATCACTGGATTCTTCGAAATGTTTATTGCACTGGTATTGTCACAAAATATAACAACTGGTTCTTTGATTTCAACCTTCATACCTTCTAATAGCTATTTAAACCAAACAATATTTGAACAATTTACTGCAGCAACAACATATTCTGCTTCAGCTGTGGATTGAGATGTGCAATTTTGCTTTTTACTAGTCCAGGATACCAGTCTTTTTCCAAGAAAAAATGCTCCACCACTTGTGCTTTTTCTGTCATCAATGTTCCCTGCCCAGTCAGCATCAGTAAACACTTTTAAATCTAGATTGCCTCCAAATTTATACCATAAACCATATTCTTCAGTTCCTCTTAAGTATCTTAAGATTCTTTTGATTGCCATCATATGATTTTCCTTAGGTTTTGCTGAGAATCTAGCTACTATACCGACTGCTAAGGCAATATCAGGTCTTGTATGTACTACATACTGCAATTTTCCAATCATAGATCGGTATAGGGTCTGATCAACTTCTTTTGAATCATCATTTTTGGTAAGTTTCAGTCCAGTACACATGGGTGTAGCAACTGGTTTTGAATCTTCCATACCAAACTTCTTAAGTATTTTCTTAATGTATTTAGATTGAGTAATGTATATACCATTCTTGCTTTGCTGAATTTGAAGACCAACAAAGAATTTTATTAAACCAAACATAGACATTTCAAATTCTTTGTTCATTTTCTCTGAAAATTCTTTGCATTGATCCTCATTCCCTGTAAATATAGTATCATCTACAAATATTTTTGCCAATACAATTTTGTCATCCGGTCCTTCTTTAATATACAGATTGTTGTTATCATTTGCTCTTTTGAAATTAATCTGAATCAAATTGTTATGGAGTCTTTCATACCATGCTCTAGGAGCTTGTTTCAAACCATACAATGCTTTGTGTAACCTGCAGACCATGTCCTTTTTATCTGGATCAACAAAACCTTTAGGTTGTTCAATGTAGACTTCTTCATCAAGAATTCCATTGAGAAATGCAAATTTTATATCCATCTGATATACCTTAAATCCTTTGTGTGCTGCATAAGCAAGTAGAGTTCTTACACCTTCTAATCTTGCAACAGGAGCAAAAGTTTCTCCATAATCTATACCTTCTTCTTGAGAATAACCTTTACATATCAATCTAGCTTTGTTTCTAGATACTTGACCATCTTCATTCAGCTTAATCCTGAATACCCATTTTGTTCCAATTACATTCTTATCTTTAGGTCTAGGTACAAGAGTCCATGTTTTGTTCTTTTGTATTTGTTCTAATTTTTCATTCATTGCTTCAATCCAACTTTCATGATCCAATGCATCTTTGATATTTCTAGGTTCAAAATCAGTAAGCAGACATGTACCTTTTAGCTTGCTTCTTGTCATAGTACCATCTGATTTGTTTCCAATAATTTGATCTGGTGTATGATGTCTTCTGACATATTTGGCTAGTATAGGTTCCTTGCTTTTTGAATGATTCATGTTGTTGTCTTCTAGGATCTCTTCTTCAAGTTGCTTGGGCTTGGTAGATATTTGCTCGGTAACTTCAGGCTGAGACTTGGTCTGAATTTCTTCCTGTGACTCGGTTTGAACTTCTTCCTGTGACTCGGTTTGAACTTCTTCCTGTGACTCGATAACTGTGCTCGGCTCGGTAGATATAGTTTCCTCATTGATAGTTGTGTCTGCCAACGTTTTAGGTTCAATGTAAATGAATCTTCTGTAGTTCTCAGGTTCTCTTTTGCTTTCTTCTTCAGTCTTTTCTGCAAACTCATCAAATTTTACATGTATACCTTCTATGACTTTGTGAGTAGACAAATTCAGACATTTGTATGCCTTGCTTTTGCTAGAATATCCTAAGAATATTCCTTCATCACTTTTCACATCAAATTTATTTCTTCTGGATTCTTTTAAGATATAACACTTGCTACCAAATATTTTCATGTGACTTACATTGGGTTTATAGCCATACCATAATTCATAAGGAGTTTTGAATGTGTCTTTCTTCAATTGTACTCGGTTCAAGGTATGAATTGTAGTGCTGATAGCTTCCTTCCAGTACTTTATAGCGATGTTCTTTTCTATCATTGGAGTCCTTGCACAATCCATAATATATCTGTTTCTTCTTTCTGCTATTACATTCTGCTTAGGAGTTCTAGGAGCTGATACCTATCTTTTGATTCCTCTTTCAATGCAAAAGTTGTTAAAATCATGGGAGATGAATTCACCACCTCTGTCTGATCTTAGGCATTTCAATCTTTTCCCTGTTTCCTTTTCCACTCTTGCTAAGTACCATTTGAACTTTTCAAATGCTTCTAATTTTTCTCTTAAATACATAACAGTCATCATTCTAGAATAATCATCAACAAAAAGAATAAAGAATTTATCTCCAGTACAGCTTTGTATTCCAATAGGTCCACATAAATTAGTATGCACAATTTCCAAAATTTCTTTAGACTGATAGTTCTTACTCTTGAAACTAATTTTACTCATTTTGCCAATCTGACAATTCTTACATAGACCAGTATCAGGTTTCTTCAAAGTAGGAATGCCTCTAACCTTCTTGAATTTTCTTATTTTTATCATGTTATCAAAATTCACATGACATAAACTTTTGTGCCATAGCCAACTTTCCTCAATTTGAGCAATAGAACATGAATATTCACTGAGATCAAGATAAAACAAGTTACCTTTTGTTTGATTGCCTGATCCAATGAGTTTTCCTTTTTCATTCAGCAGTCTTGCTTGACCATTCATGAATTCAACCTTGAAACCAGTGTTGATTAGCTGTGCTACACTTAGAAGATTATGTTTTAGTCCTTCAACCCAATAAGCATTATCACATATGAGTTCTTTGGTTAATGAGATTCTTCCTTTTCCTTTTATACAACATGGTTCATTGTTTCCAAATCTTACATTGCCACTATCACAGTCTTCTAGATATTCAAATTTTGTCTTGTCACCAGTCATGTGGTGTGAACATCCACTGTCTATTATCCATATATCATCTTTGCTTATATGAGAAATAAGTTCCATCTTATCTTCATCATCATCAGATTCATCTTTTATAGCAATAAAGACAATTTCTTCTTCACTATCATCAGAATCTTTAGCCATAAAACATGTTTTCTTACCTTTATCCTTGAATGATTTGAAATTCTTTTTGCCATAGTACTTGTGACCTCTCTTCTCTTCCTTGACCTGTTTGTTTGGGCACCTAGCTGCAATATGTCCAATTTCTTCACATGAAAAATAGATTAAAGGAGTTTTACCTTTATATTTACCTTTCCCTTTGGAGTACTTATTTGCAAGTAATGCTTCTACAATTTCAAGATCACTATCAGAACTTTCTTCTGATACTTCTTCACTTTTTGACTAAACTTCTTTAATTTTCTTGTTCTTCCTTAGTGAAACCTTGGCCTCAAATGCTGATTCAATATTTTTGGAACTTGAAACATAGTTGTCATAGTTGTCTAATTCAAAGGCTGTCAATCTTCCAACTAAAGCATCCAAAGTTATATTGTGGTTTGTTTCACATCTTCTTTCTTGAATAGCTGATACTCTTATTGCATAGATAGGGAGTAATGTTCTGAGTACCTTACTTATAACAGTTTCATCAGAGATTGTTCCTCCAGAAGCTCTAATTGCACTTACACTTGCTTTGATTATTTCAACATATTTTGCAATGTTTTCATCTTCCTTCATATTCATCTTGTCAAACTGTCCTCTTAGGCTTTCTGCTTTGGCTCTTTTCACATTTGCATCACCACCATATATTTTCTTCAGTGTCATCCACATTTCATATGCAGTAGTGCATTCTTTAATATCATCAAATTCTTCATAGCTGAGAGCAGATGCAATATCTATCATCATGGTGTTATGAGTCTTTTTCTCTGCAATGTCTTCAACAGTTAATGCGCTAGTAGGAACTGTGTATTCTTCATCAATGTATTTGCATCCTGAATCACCAATGGAAGCCAGATGAAGTCGCATGAGACCTTGCCATGCTGAAAAGTTATCTCTATTGAGCTTTGGAATTTCCCTCTTGTAAGACATCCTAATCTTTAGCTTAGGTCCTTGAAACCCTTCCTGCAAGCACCAAATGCTCTGATACCAATTGATGGAATATGGATGAAGTGACTGAGAGGGGGGGGGGGGGGTGAATCAGTCCACCATAAAACACTTCACAATTATTTCCTTCTAGATCCCTTAGGATATCTTAATGAATATTATCTATTTAGCACTCGGTAAATAGATTGCAGTAACTTTGAAGATGCAAAAAGTATTAGCAAAATTATCTTTAGATATTCATCAGCACATGTATATGATTAAGATAGCAATTAAGAACACAAGAGACACAAGATTTAATGTGGAAACCCAATATGGGAAAAACCACCAATGTATCTAGATACTGATTTTCACTTTTCTGAAGTGATGCCCGGTTAGAAGCCAACCCAGTAAAAGGTTACAAAACACATTGTTAGATGTGACCTTGTTAGAGGATTTAATCACCCTGCTAGGAGTGGCCTGGTAAGAGGTCTTGCAAACAATTCAATGGAATTGTCACCTTGTTAGAGGATTTACAATATGGTTATTAAACCAACTCGGTTAAGAGATTTAGAATTCACTGTTACAATGATAAAAAGGTAACAATGAAAATGACCTGTATAATAATGTAACTACCTTGCTGACTACATATCTCTATTCTACATAAGTGTGATCCTTCCTGATCGAATAAATCTCTGCTGCACCTTAAGGATATCTGAACATCCTTCACAAATTCGTACACACCTTTCTTGTTTTCTTCTGTAAATCTTCTATTGTACATCTTGTATATTTTTCACATTTGACCATTTATTTATATGATTTTAGATTTGTCAAATCGACATTACTTAGCATAACAGTCGGCTGAATTAAGCAAACTTTATTTTCAAAAATCCTTCAAGGGCCGACAGTGCTCGGTGACCATAACTTTTACAATCTTTCAGAGACCGAGGGAACTCGGTAAACACCAACAATCCTTTACCTTCAATAACTGACTGAACTCGGTAAATGCTAACTTTTCTTTGACAACCAACTGAACTCGGTAAATGCTAACTTTTCTTTGACAACCGACTGAACTCGGTAAATGCTAACTTTTCTTTGATAACCGACTGAACTCGGTAAATGCTAATTTTCTTTGATAACCGACTGAACTTGGTAAACACTAATTTTCCTGTCTGGCAGACCGACTGAGCTCGGTAGGAACTGATTGCTGTGGATTATGACATTGTGTGACATCAAAGACAATACATAATTTGAGTAGCAATTTCCTTCAGACAATTGTTTCCAACAAGATGGAAGGTGATTCGATGAACATCATTAATTGCCTCAACCTCTCTCACCGTCCCTCTTGGACTATAGCCAACATTATAGTTAAAACTTAGGCCATTCTCAACGGCTTTGATAAGGTGTTCATCTCCCATGTGTATAGGGAAGCCAATGGGGTGGCTGATTGGTTTGCCAACTTGGCAGTCACTAAGGATGCTAAGCAGATATGGCATAATGGAGATGACTTTCCCATTGATGTGAAGAGTATCCTGGAAAAGGAATGACTCCAGTGCATTGAGGGAGAAATCTTAAAACCTTAGCTCCTCGCTTGGTGGTCGGGTGTTGTTGCTTCCCTTCCGCCACTCTTGGATTAGACCTACCTCTTATTCAACTTCTAAGCAGTGTCCTGGCTGTCTCCAGCCTCACCCGTCCTGCCTTGCTATAGTTTTGAGGCCCTGGCCTTGCTATGGTCTATTTCTTGTTTGTTTTGTTTGGATTTATCTCTTCTATTCTAGACATGTGGGTTTTTAGGCACCCTGTAAAACCTATTTTACTTAATAAAAAACAATGAAGAAAACTAAGTTGGAATAAGATATACACTGTTGAGGAGACTCTCATTATGTCTACCCAATGAAAACCCATCAACAAGACCAAGAAGTTTGTAGGAATATTTTAAAGTCACAGAAATTTTGTAAGTCACTCTGATACTTAAGAGACTAAGCTAATGTCTTTACGATCATCACAATTATGAATAGTATAAACAACATTGAGAAAACTGGTAATGGGTCTATCTCATCAATGTCAATATCAATGAGACCTCATGTATTAGGGAAATAATTAAAAGTCACATAGATCACCAACGTCACTCCGATGAACATCTGTAATAAAAACATTAGGAGTAAAAGAACCCACGTAGAAGGGACTTCTACTATCGAAGAAACTTCCTCAAGTCTTTCTGATTACTTAAGTTAGATTGATGAAGAATCAAGATTGATATCATTAGGATGATTTCTATTTTTTCAGTCTGAAGTGTGGGAGTGTGAAGGGATAAATATTATGCATCTTGAAGGCTACTCATTTCAGATTGATATCATTTCCTCCTAATGATTACCAATGTCATGATGATAATGATGAAGATTGGGTTGTCATTGAGAGAGCTTCATTTATTTCTCACCAAAGATCATTATATGTGAAAACTCCAAGAGAAGATGGGAAGGACACACTGGACAATGGAGAAGAGGTGCAACATGCAACTACTAATGATTCAATTGAATACTCAGAATGTGATGACACCAGGTTTTAGATGTATCAGAAATATTCTAAATGTGCGTTAATAGTACAGATACTAACCAACATTCTCAGGGACTATGGTAGTGCCAATTCATCTCAACATCATCGTGCATTGCTCTATGTGGGATAAATAGGGAAACAAAGAGATCTTAGTGAACATGACAAAATAGATGCTATTATAATCGAGTTTTTCCAATATCCCCTTTAAATCTATATCATCTTATGCACTTGGAATCATAGCTATTGGAAATATCTCTAATTATCTTTCATTCATATTTCTGAATCTCTTACTACATTCATTGAAGGAGGTTATTGCTAGGAAAGTTGCAGTTGAATCTTGTCAAGATTCATGTGTTGAAAAGATACTTAACTTCTTATTTAATCATTGTAAGAGTGATGAAGAGGCAGTTATAAGAAATGATAGGTCTCTATGATTAGACTTTCAAGAATATGTTACAGGAGAAGAAAATGATTTTTTTTTTGCTAAAATCTATAAGTATGTATCTAGATACATAGGAAAGGGTCCGCATTTTGATTCCCCTTGTTCTTTGAGGCATGATTATGACTTTATTAGAGTCAAAGACATTTTGATTTTAGTATCATATAGAAGATGGTGTTTTCTTTGTTTTAGACATGATTTTTGTAAAGGGGCGGAATGGTCTTTGAGTCTATTGCTTTGCATTTAAATAAAGGTAGGAATATATGTTAAATCTTTGAGTTTAAACGTGTTCTTTTTTAATGTATTTAATCTTTGAGTTACCACAATTTTTCTTTAATTCTTTCTAGCAAAATTTAATTATGCATATATTTTATCCCCAAAATCTTTGAATTTTGGTCATTCATATATCTAAAAGGAAAAATATCAAATCTTTCTCTTATTCGTCTATGATGGAGGGCTAAGTAAATGGACTTTTTACTATTTTTTAATTTCCCTTTGTCTTAAATCCTAAATCATATCCATATTATAGTGATTTACAAATGTTAGTTTACCTTTCCTACTGTTTGGTTAAAGCATACCCCGGAAAAACAAAAATAGATCTTGCAAGGGAGATGTATCTCTAAAATTCAAAGGAAGATTGCTAACCCAATAAGAAATCTCTCCAACTATTAGTTGCAATTGGTCTTCTCATTTGGGCTAAAGCGAGTCATTTTCATCATTGTTTCCAAAAGGACAAATCTTTTAACTAATAAATTTTTGGTGCCTCTACTGGGGAACAAATCAAAGTGTTGGTACTTACTTTTTCTTCAACAACCTAACGTGCCTTCCCTAGAACTAAGGTTGACAACTCTATTTTCTAAGCTTGAATCATGACCTAAATCCAACAAAGAGAATCTTGTGTTTCTTCTAAGATTGATGATGATGAAATTGATGACGATGAAGAAAATTAATCCTATGACATAGTTAAGAATAATATAGTAGATGGGGATTTCTCAAAGAGCTTCTATGCTAGTATCCAGCTCTAGTCACATGAAGTTCATCCTTCCTTGGTCCAAGTTTACCAAGATATTGAATAAAATACCTATGATGAGAATCTCTTTCTTGCTTGAAATCTAAATGTTTTGAAAGAAGATGAATATTTATACACAAGTGACCTAATATCCAGTACTAGAGAAGTTGAGAAATATTACACTTTCATAGATAATCAAGTCATATAACAATGATATAATGGTAAGCTATCGAGAGTTTGTCTCATATGTAATCAGAATTCTAGATATTCACCTTCGAAAAAGAATATCAAGAAAGATTTTGTATTGAGAAGAATCCTATTGAAGGTTAAGTGCACCAAGATGGTGTGTAAAATTGGGGGGGGGGGGGGGGGGGGGGGGTGGTATAAGTGGCAAGTTTTTTACTATAATCATGTAAACTAGAGGATAATATTACATGTAGAGATTCCTTTAAGAATATCCTAAAATAAATAAAAGGAGGATACCTTGGTTTATCCTCAAATTAAATAAAACAACCAAGGAAAGATTACTAATTCTAACACGCCCCTTTAATCTTTACTTGGGGTGATTACATCAATGGGTATCAAACCCAAATTTTTCCAATGGAATTCAATTTTTTCTCTAGAAAGAGGTTTTGTCAAAATATCTGCAACTTGATCTTCACCCTTACAATAGATGAGGGAGAATTTATTCTCTATTATTTTTTCTCTAATGAAGTGGTCGTGGAGAGAAATGTGCTTTGATTTTGCATGATAAACTGGATTCTTTGCTAAGGCTATTGCACTTTGATTGTAACAATATAATGGTGTAGGTTCTTGTTGAGGTAGACCCAAATCTTCAAGTATTCTTCTAAGCCATAAAGATTCTTTATAGGCACGGGTATAAATTTTATATTCAGCTCCGGTAGAACATAGAGAAACATATTGATCTTTTTCACTTTTCCAAGATATATCAAACAAACCACGTTATATCTCTCTATAGGTACTCTTCCTTGTTGTTTGGGAAATCTCACTTATATTGACCATTTAGATTTACCTAACAATAAATTGAGTGGCATGATTCCTTCTTTTGCTTTTTTGCTAACCAAACTTACATTCCTTGATCTTGGTAGCAATAATTTCAATGGAAGCCTACCTTCATGTTTATCCAACCTTTCTTCCTTATCATTACTTTGGCTTTATAGCAACAAACTTACTGGAAGCATACCAACTTCTCTTGCAAATATTTCTTCTCTTCAGTGTCTATACCTTCACCTGAATCAATTAAGCGGGACTATACCAGCTTCTCTTGGGAATATTTCCTCTCTTTGGGGTCTATACCTTCAAGAGAACCAATTAAGTGGGAGTATAGCATCTTCTCTTGGAAGTCTCTCTTTTTTGAGGGGGTTATCCATTCCAGATAATAAACTGCACGGTAATATTCCAGATTCCTTTAGGGACCTGTCTTCACTTATAGAGTTGAATCTTTGCAATAACCAACTTAGTGGGACCATTCTGCCTTCATTTTCTCAGCTTTCCTCCCTCACCAAAATCTGTGGTAGTGGCAATCGCTTCAATGAAACTATCTTTTCCTTGTCCCTTCCCACTTCCTTAGTTGATCTCTCTCTATCATTAAACCATCACAAGTCAATTTCAAAAACTTTCTTTCACAACCTTACTAGCCTAAGCTCATTGTATTTATCTAACTTTGTGCCAAATATTAGCACAACTTGGATTCCATCCTTTTAGTTACTGGATCTAGGATTGACCTCATGTATGATCAATGGTGAAATTCCACCTTGGATTTCAACACAATTCTCACTTTTGACAGTGGAATTGGTTAACATTGGTCTTGTGGGAGAAATTCCCTCATGGGTGTGGGAAAGTTATCTGCATTTTCTATAACTAAATCTATTAGGAAATTATCTAGAAGGGAACCTATTATTAGATATTTCAATGTGGAAGAATCTAATGATACGAGATGTGTCTAGAAATGCATTGAGTGGGGATATACCATCAATCTGGCCTGGCTTTGATTTACATGTTTTGCAACTCAATGACAATTTTTTCAGTGGCAATATCCCTCCAAGTTTGAGAAAATTAAATACACTTACCTTATTAAATCTTGCAAATAACAATTTTACTGGAGTGATTCTAGTAACTTGTCCAAATGTTCCTCCCTCAAAGTTTTAAATTTGGGAAATAATAGTTTGAAAGGAAGATTTCCACATGAGTTCGGTAAGCTAAGTGAATTGTATTCACTAGTTGTTCATAATAATAATCTCATTGGTTCATTCCCTCACTCAATAGCAAATTGTTCAAAGTTACAGGTGCTTGATGTTGGCAACAATTTATTTGAAGGTGAAATACCAACATTATTTAGAAATATTTCAGAACTAAGAGTGTTGGTGATAAAGAACAACATTTTAGAGATAGTATTCCTTCATAAATTGGGCAACTAATGCAACTTCAGATTTTGCTTATTTCTTCAAATCATATTACATGTTCAATTCGAGAATCAATTTTATAATTGCAAGCGATGATAATAGAAAGCAAAGATGGATTTAAATTGTCAAATGATGAACTCCCTAGTGGAGTACTATATCAAGATGGATTGGATATGACTTTGAAAGGCAATGATGAGCATTACCCATATATTATGTCCACCCTCACATGCATAGATCTCTGAAACAATAAATTGGATTGACAAATTCCTCTTGATTTTGGGAACTTAAAGGGGTTGAGGCTTCTAAATCTTTCAATGAATAATTTGAAAGGAACCATTCCTAAAAGTTTGGGAGAAATGAGTCAACTAGATTCGTTAGACCTATCCACAAATAAATTGTCAGGAACAATCCCTGTAAAGCTTGACTTTCTAAGCTACTTAGGTTTCTTAAATTTGCCTCAGAACAATCTTTCAAGGAGCATACCACAAGGACAACATATCTCTGACACATTTGAAGAGTCTTCTTTTTTAGGAAATCCAAATTTATGGGGATGTCCTCTACCCAAAACTTGTTCTTGGCCACAATTTCCTCGTCCTCTTATTTCAATTAACAATGGAAAGAAAAGAAATAAATATCCATGGTATCAAATAGCAATGGGATTGTCATATGGAGTATCTTTTGGAGTGATATTGTCATTGATTCTAATAAGAGTGGATTGGAGAAGGAAATACTTTGACAAAATTCATACAATCTTAAAATTTTCTTTTTTGTGGATGAAGAATTGGACACTATGAAGACACACATATATAGTGCATCAAAGTTTCAAAGGTAAACTCAAATATCTTGTTTTTTTAAATATTAATATGATTTAAAATATTTTAATGCCAAACCTATAATTGAGAAAATTGGCACAAAAACATTAAGAAAAATTTCCATTAATTCTAACACACAATATTTAATGCAACTATTTGATTGCTAATAATATATGATTTTTTTGTATGGGAATATGCTTTTGGTTAGGATGGTTTATTACTATGTATACCATTCTAAAGCCATTTCGGAAGGATCTACTTCCAGTAGAAAGATTCTATACTTCTATGAAGAAATGAAAGCTTGGATATATTCAAAAATCAGCTATTCAAAAATGTGAAAGCATTAATATTTATCAAATAATTTAGTTATTTGCAAAGTTTAAGGTGCAAAGATATGAAAAAATTTAATAGTTTTTGGTTTATTGGAAAAGAGTGAAGTAGTTTTTCTCATTCAAAAATATCATATATATCTCTCAAAATTTCAAATTGACAGTATTGTACACTTTCATGTAAATTCTGATGTGTAAAGAGTATATAAAATTTTAGTAATTTTCTTTTAATTGCTAAAATGTCAAATATATTTCCTCATTCAAGAGGATTGTATATCTCTAAATTTTCAACTTCTTAGTGTTGTACATTCATGTGCTCCCATTGTTCAATTCCATTATGAAAAGAATAGAATAATACATTTTTAATTGGCTGCACGCTTATAGACATCTTTTTCTTTATATATAGTCATTCAGGATCATCAAAGTTCAATACTTTTTTATTTTTGATATACAAAAGTGACTCCCATTGAATATAAATTATCATTGAAAGTACACAGCTTGAGAGAATAGAAGAGAATGTCGAGAGGACATAACAGACAATTCAAAACATTAACTTATTTCCTCAAGACACTTTTTTTTGTTTTGAGCTCAAGGAAATGCCTCGCCTAAACCAACTTCCTCATTATCCTTATTATATCTTTGAAGTCCACATATAATATTTGTTGTAGTATGTACAAATTGATCTTGTTTGTATTTACAGCAGCATATTAAAAAAATAATGTTGACATATATTTCAATGAAAGTATCATCAAAGGTTGCAGTATGTAGCAGAAGTGTTTTATAAAATGTGATGTTTATATAGTAGTTATTTTTATGTGGCAGTCCTCTGAATTTTGTAATAAAATGTGATGTTTATATAGTAGTTATTTTTTGTGCTGGACAAGAAGACTCCCATTGGGTCCCTCTTTCATGCTCTCTCTCACACCTATCCTTATAGGGAAAGAAAGGAGTTTAAAAAGGGATAGAGATGGGAATAAAAATAAAATATTTACAATCATTCATAACTAATATTCTCAATAAATAAAAAATAAATTTTTAAAATAGAATTTAATATTTATCAATATACAATTAAGAGTGAATTTCTATCATTTGAAAAATAGAAATGAGCTTATGTATATTGACATATTATGAGTGACTAACATGAACAATTAATATTTAACCATCTCTTCTTTTTATTTAATATACAATTCAATATTGAATTGGTTATGGGTAAGTGCACAAAGATGGGGGACCAAAAAGATGCCACTTTTCTTTTTGGCCCCCCATTGCGCATAGTGCGCATGCCCTATGGCTTGGCTTGCCCAAGCCTTAGGCTTGGGCAATCCAAACCAAAGCGTGTGCACCAAATAGGGCACACGCACTATGGCTGGGCTTGCCCAAGCCTTAGGCTTGGGCAATCCAAACCAAAGCGTGTGTGCCAAATAGGGCGCACGTGAAATAGTGTGTGCTCCAAATAGGGTGCACGTGCTTTGTAAAACCCTAAAATTTCCACCCCCATGCACCCATGCAAAGCCACAAAGGTGGAATACATATTCTTAAATAGTGTGTGCGCACTATAAAAAACTAGAAATAGAGAGAGATAAGGGATAGAGAGGGGGTGATAAGGGGGGAAGAGAGAGAGAGGGGGGGGGGTAATTTATACAAATATAACATTTAAGTATAAGTTTGATTTATTTAATTTCTTATACTTTAAGTTATATTTGTATAAATTATAAAATATAATACTTCCAAGATGTTTGGGATAGGTTCCAACTTCATAGGAGTTAAGATGCAGATTCTAGATTCGAAAAATTTCAGACTTAGCCAAATTTTAGGATTCAGCAAGCCTTCAACAGGGTTACCTCCCATAATCCATCACGGATTTCTAAGTTCAAACTGAAGATAGCAAAAGGATTCCCAAAGGGTTTTAACTCATTTTATCACAAATCACTTGGTTTCGACCCCATCTCTATGATAGACTCAGCTTAGCTCTCACCCAAATCTCTCTCTCTCTCTCTCTCTCTCTCTCTCTCTCTCTCTCTCTCTCTCTCTCTCTCTCTCTCTCTCTCTCTCTCCCTTATCTAGGAGGGAGAGAGAGAGAGAGAGAGAGAGAGAGAGAGAGAGAGAGAGAGAGAGAGAGAGAGCTAAGCTAAGTCTGTCATAGAGATGGGGTCAAAATGAAGTGATTTTTGATACAACAAGTTAAAACCCTTTGGGAATCCTTTTGCCAGCTTCAGGTTGACCTTAGAAATCCATGATGGATTGTTGGAGGTAACCCTGCTAAATGCTTGCTTTATCCTGAAATTTGGCTAAGTCTAGAATTTTTTGAATCTATAATCTACAGCTTAACTCCTATGAAGCTAGAACCTATCCCAAACATCCTGGAAGCATTATATTTTATAATTTATACAAATATAACTTAAAGTATAAGAAATTAAATTAAATAAATCAAACTTATACTTAAATGTTATATTTTTATAAATTACCCCCTCTCTCTCTCCCCCCCCACCTTATCACACCCTCTCTATCCCTACGTGGTGTTAGCTAACTTCTCACCGGAGTGATTAAAAAAATTCAAAAAAAAAGTTAACGTTTTAGGGGGAGCACACCAGATGCTATGTTATGTTTTTGGACAAAAAATAGGACCACTTTTTGTGCTCCCCCTTTTTGAGGGCCTTAATCTACACCATTTCTAAAATAAGTTAGTAGTTTAGGAACTAGATTCAAAGTATTACAACTCTTGTTTTTGTCGCATCTTAAAATTTTGAGTCTAACTATCTTCAATTTCTTGTTGAAGTTGAAAGTTTGCTAATTTCAGGAAAAATGTGGCATCTTATACCTCCTTTTTGGTAGCACGTCTTTGTGCACTTACCCTTATCTTTGGGAATATTTGAAATAATTCATTAGTAAAACAATAAGATTTGATTGATGAATAGAAATAATTAAATTTTGACCACTCGCTAAAATTTGATTGGTGAACAAGAACAATTAATGTTTAAGTACCAATAATATATAATAAATCATTTCTCGTAATAATCATATAGTCAATATTATTTATCTGAGCGATGCTACAAACATAAACACTCCCTCTTAGCTAGGGAGGATAAATCAATCCAATGTCAACACTTATGACACTTTACAACATCAATCATATGATGTAAGCAATGAAGACATCATCCTCATGATGTAATCAATAGAAACACAGTCTCAATATGCATGGATTTCCTCCATCGGTGATTCTATCCACAATCTCTCAGGTGGATTGCCTCCATCGACAATTCTATCCACAAGCTCTTAGGTGGATTGCCTCCATCAACGATTCTATCCACAAGCTCTCGTGTTGATTACCTCCATCGGTGATTATATCCACAAGCTATCAGGTGGATTGCCTCCATTGGTGATTTTATCCACAAGCTCTCGTGTGGATTGCCTCCATCAATGATTCTATCCACAAACTCATCAGCTTTAGTGTGGATTGCCTCTATCGGTGATTCTATCCACAAGTTCCCAGGTGGATTGTCTCAATCGGTGATTCTATCCACAAGCTCTTGTGTGGATTTCCTCCATCGGCAATTCTATCCACAAACTCATCAACTTTACTATGGATTGCCTCTATCGACGATTCTATCCACAAGTTCTTGGGTGGAATTCCTCAATCAGCGATTCTATCCACAAGGTCTCGTGTGGATTGCCTCCATCATCGATTCTATCCACAAACTCATGAGCTTTAGTATGGATTGCCTCTATCAATGATTCTATCCACAAGTTTCATCTATTATGATCAGTTTCAGCCATCACAAGATGTCTATCATAATAGAAGGTCAACTTATTGTAAGATCGTCACCTTACAATAACTTTTACAAATACAAGTGATAATCATTTGGAATTCGTCACTTCCTTATGATTTACATAGGGGGTAGGCCCATTAAAAACATTCATTATTCATTAGTATAATAATCAATTATATCAAGTTTACCTCATAAATATTTCACCTTCAATAGTGAACTCCCTCTCAATCAATATGATCAAGATTGTCACAAGTTGACTGAACAATCTACTCCCTCTGAAGCTCAAGTTTATCAACTTATTAACCTCTTTTGAAATATCAAA
>BSBK01008667.1:0-82500 GCA_027943335.1 Chamaecyparis obtusa | reverse complement strand
TAACAGGTACTTATACCACTCTTCCTCACTGTTTGGGAAATCTCTCATATGTTGAATTTCTAGTGTTACCTGGGAACGAATTGAGTGGGACGATTCCTTCTTTTGTTTGTTTGCTGACCAAACTTACATTCCTTGATCTTGGTAATAATAATTTCAATGGAAGCATACCTTCATGCTTATCTAACCTTTCTTCCTTACAATATCTTTGGCTTGCTAGCAACAAACTTAGTGGAAGCATACTAGATTCTCTCGCGAATCTTTCTTCTCTTGGGGAACTATACCTTCACGAGAACCAATTAAATGGGAGTATACCAGCTTCTCTTGGAAGTCTCTCTTTGTTGAGGAAGTTATACATTCAAGACAATAAACTGAGCGGTAATATTCCAGATTCCTTTGGGGACCTGTCTTCACTTATAGAGTTGAATCTTATCAATAACCAACTTAGTGGAACCATTCCGCCTTCATTTGCTCGGCTTTCCTCCCTCACTCGCATGTATGGTAGTGGCAATCGCTTCAATGAAACCATCTTTTCCTCGTCCCTTCCTGCTTCCTTAGTTGATCTCTATCTGTCATTAAACCATCACCAGTCAATTTCAGAAACTTTCTTTCACAACCTTACCAGCCTAAGGTCATTGTATTTATCTAACTTTGTGCTAAATATTAGCACAACTTGGATTCTGTCCTTTCAGTTACTGGAGCTAGCATTGGTCTCATGTATGATCGATGGTGAAATTCCACCTTGGGTTTCAACACAATTCTCACTTATGACACTGGAATTAGTTAACTCTGGTCTTGTGGGAGAAATTCCCTCATGGCTGTGGGAAAGTTATCCGCATATGCTACAACTAAATCTTTCAAGGAATCATCTAGAAGGGAACCTATTATCAGATTTTTCAATGTGGGAGAATCTAATGATACTGGATGTGTCTAGAAATGCATTGAGTGGGGATATGCCATCAATCTGGCCTGGCTTTGGTTTACGTGTTTTGCAACTCAATGACAATTTTTTCAGTGGCAATATCCCTCCAAGTTTGAGCAAACTAAATACACTTGCATTATTAAATCTTGCAAATAACAATTTTACTGGAGTGATTCTAGTAAGCTTGTCCGACTGTTCCTCCCTCAAAGTTTTAAATTTGGGAAATAATAGTTTGAGAGGAAGATTGCCATATGAGTTTGGTAAGCTAAGTGAATTGTATTCACTAGCTGTTCATAATAATAATCTTACTGGACCACTCCCTCACTCAATACCAAATTGTTCAAAGTTGCAGGTTCTTGATGTTGGCAACAATTTATTTGAAGGTGAAATACCAACATTATTTAGAAATCTTTCAGAACTAAGAGTGTTGGTGATGAAGAACAACAATTTTAGAGGTAGTATTCCTTCTAAAATTGGGCAACTAATGCAACTTCAGATTTTGCTTCTTTCTTCAAATCATATTACAGGTTCAATTGCAGAATCAGTTCTATCATTGAAAGCGATGAGGATAGAAAGCCAAGATGGATTTAAATTGTCAAGTGCTGAAATCCCTGGTGGACTACTATATCAAGATGGATTGGATATTATTCTGAAAGGAAATGATGAGCACTATTCATATATTCTTTCCACCCTCACATGCATAGATCTCTCAAACAATAAATTAGATGGAGAAATTCCTCTTGATTTCGGGAAATTAAAGGGGTTGAGGCTTCTAAATCTTTCAATGAATAATTTGAAAGGAAACATTCCTAAAAGTTTGGGAGAAATGAGACAGCTAGAGTCCTTAGACCTATCAACAAATAAATTGTCAGGAACAATACCTGCAGAGCTTGAGTTTCTAAACTATTTAGGTTTCTTAAATTTGTCCAACAATAATTTTTCAGGGAGCATACCACAAGGATGACATATCTCTGGCACATTTGAAGAGTCTTCTTTTTCAGGAAATCCAAATTTATGGGAATGTCCTCTACCCAAAAATTGTTCTTGGCCACAATTTGCTCCTCCTCCTCCTGTTTCAATTAACAATGGAAAGAAAAGCAATAAATATCCATGGTATCAAATAGCAGTGGGATTGTCATATGGAATATCTTTTGGAGGGATATTGTCATTGATTCTAATAAGAGTGGATTAGAGAAGGAAATACTTTGACAAAATTCATACAATCTTAAAATTTTGTTTTCCGTGGATGAAGAATTGGACACTATGAAGACACACATCTACAGTGCATCAAAGTTTCAAAGGTAAATTCAAATATCTTGTTTTCTTTAATATTTATATGATTTAAAATATTTTAATGCCAAACCTATAATTGAGAAAATTGACACTAAAACATTGAGAAAAAATTTCATTAATTCTAACAGATAATATTTAATGCAACTGTTTGATTGCTAATAATATATGATTTTTTGTACAGGAATGTGCTTTTGGTTAGGATGGTTTATTACTATGTATACCGTTCTAAAGCCATTTTGGAAGGATCTACTTTCAGTAGAAAGATTCTATACTTCTATGAAGAAAGGAAAGCTTGGATATATTTAAAAATCAGTTATTCAAAAATGTGAAAGCATTAATATTTATCAAATAATTTAGTTATTTTGCAAACTTTAAGATGCAAAGATATGAAAAAATTTAATAGTTTTTGGTTTATTGAAAAATAGTGAAATAGTTTGTCTCATTCAAAAATATTATATATATCTCTCAGAATTTCAAATTGACAGTATTGTACACTTTCATGTAAATTCTGATGTCTTAAGAGTATATAAAATTTTAATAATTTTCTTTTAATTGATAAAATGTCAAATATATTTCCTCATTCAAGAGGATCATATATCTGTAAATTTTCAACTTCTTAGTGTTGTACATTCATGTGCTCCCATTGTTCAATTCCATTATCAAAAGAATCAAATAATACATTTTTAATTGGTTGCAAGCTTATAGACACCTTTTTCTTTATATATAGTCATTCAGAATCATCAGAGGTCAATACTTTTTATTTTTGATATAGAAAAGCGACTCCCATTGAATTTAAATTATCATTGAAAGAAGTGCACAACTCAAGAGAAGAGAAGACAATGTTGAGAGGACATAACAGAGGATTCAAAACATTAACTTCTTTCCTCAGGACGCTTTTTTTGCTTCGAGCTCAAGGAAATGCCTTGGTTAAACGAACTTCCCCATTATCTTCATTATATCTTTGTAAGTCCACTTATAATATTTGTTGTATGTACAAGTTGATCTTGTCTGTATTTACAGCAGCATAATAAAAAAAAAATTACCTGAATTTTGTAATAATAGGTAAGTTTGAAATTTTAAATTTTTAAATTTAGGAAAGTAAATGATTTTATATCAATAAAGAATATAAGAATTACAGTTAAATTTGCAATTATATAGTTAAGTCTATCATTTTTTTTGGCAAAGATATTAAAATCTATTAATAAATAATATTAAGAAACAAAATTCATGAAATTGGTGGAAAAAAATTCCAATCCCAGTCTGAAGAAACCTTTTAAAATCTAAATATAAAATATAAAACCTCTATATTCCTACACAAAATTCCAATTTATTCCATACCATAATTAAGCCCATAGACTTACTCCTAACAAGATGCCCGGCGGATTGTTAGGAGCGGACCTCAAAAATAAATAAAAAGGAAGGGATTAGTACTGTTTGATGACATGGAATGGGACCCACCCATGTGCTGGTAGAATGAACGGTTCATGAACAATGAAAACAATGGCTGCCGTGTTATAAAGTGAGTGGGTCCTTCCGCCTGGGGAAGTGCCAACTTTACCGGCCTTTACCGAGTGGGTCCCTCTTTTGCGCTCTCTCTCACATCTGTCCTTATAGGGAAAGGAGATTAAAAAGGGATAGAGATGGGGATAAAAATAAAAGATTTACAATCATTTATAATATATATTCTCAATAAATAAAATATTAAATTTTTATTTAGAGATGGGGATAAAAATAAAAGATTTACAATCATTTATAATATATATTCTCAATAAATAAAATATTAATTTTTTTAAATAAAAATTTAATATTTATTAATATACAATTAAGAGTGAATTTCTATCATTTGAAAAATAGAAATGAGCTTATGTAAATTGACATATAGTGAGTGACGCACATTAACAATCAATTTTTAACCATCTCTTATTTTTATTATTTAATATACTATTCAATATGAAATTGTTTATCTTTGGGAATATTTGAAAGAATTCATTAGTAAAACAATAAAATTTGATTGATGAATAAGATTAATTAATAATTTGATCACTTATCAAAATTTGATTGATGAACAAGAACAATTAATGTTTAAGTACCAATCCTTTCTCTTTAATATATGATTAAAAACTATATTGTTTACTTGAAGGAACTCCTTGGAAAACAACATAACTTAATTGGTGAACAATAACTAGCATACCTATCTTTTAAAAAATTATATGTCGCCTTATTTTTCATCTTTCATATTCTATATTAGAAATGTTAAAAAGAAGATTTTCTATATGAATCACAATAATTCTATAATCATTAAACTAGCCACTTAAATACAACAATATTTTTTGAAATAGTATTTTATAACTATAATAAACCAATAGAATTTAAAGTAATGAGAAAACATCATTCGAAGAAATATAAAAAAATATAGAATGCTTTTTTTTTTTTTTAAAAAAAGAAATCACCAAGTATGATGAGATATGTAAAATATATGGGTAAGAGCACCAAGATGGTGTGCAAAAAAGTGGCCACCTCCTAAAAAACCAAAACTTTAAATAACTCGATCGGGTTATTTAAATTTTGAAAAAACTAGGCTTCGCAAAGCTAGGCCTTTGCCAAGCCACAAAAAATAAAATAAAGCTTTTCAAAACCCACATAGGTTTTGACTATCATAAACATTTTTTAAAAACCCACATTTTGACTATATTTATTCATACACAATCAAATCCAGAAACGCACATGAATTGTTAAAATGGATTGTGGAAATCTGATATTATTAATATATTTATTCATGTCAAAATTAAGTTTGAAGGAGAGAGGATGAAGGGAAAATGCCAAAACCCGAGCAGGTTCTTGTTGCTATTGGACTTTGTTGCCATATTGATCATTTTGCAAGCATGTCACGTCGTCGAACAAGTAAGAATTTATGTTTTGTAATTATTTTTGTTTCAATTTTGATTGAGTAGAGTTTGTTGAAGTGATATAAGTTTTTTTTATTTAATTTGATGTTAGATTCGGAAAACAATCTTCGACCACGGAAGAGATAGCAAAGACCTCTTCGAACACCTGAAAAGATTGATATTGTTGGAAATGAGCAACAAGAGAACCCTCAAAATGTAGCCCCACAACAAAAAAATCCCACCCTCAACAAAACCCAAATCCAAGCCCTCTGCGTCCTCCAATAGGTCATGTTGATGTCACACAAGAGGAGGTTATCAATTGCCTTCAACAAAAAAATTCCCAAATATCCATATTGGTTAATAGGTTGAGGTCCTCTAGTTTTGAGCACCACTCATCCCTCGCCACTTCCTTAGAAATAATGGTCAATAGTGTGAATGAGGTGTCAAGCAGCTTACAGCATGGGGTTCACGGAGGGATAGATGTCGTGCATTTTATGTCGATGGGTTGTCATATGTGTTATTTTCACTAATCCTATTAGTAGTAACTCCCTAGAAGTAACAACAAATCAGTTTCCCATACATTGGTGTGTTCATAATGGGATGAGAGTTGCATTTTGGGATAGGTAGTATATGGTCTTTGACCAAACACCCTATAACAATTGGGAGATGCCTTTATTTTTTTTAGAAAACTATACTGTTAGTTTATCCTCAATGAGAAGTTGAATTACGTTGACATCTAGAAGTTCCAAGATAGAGGGACAGGCTTTGCACAGGATAGAGTTGGGGCCCATAGGATGGTAGATCTGAAGCATAGGAGGTGTCTAGCTAAAAAACCAATAGTTCATGTTGCGGTCCTAGTAGTAGTGAAGGAGTCTGTATTTATAGTCCCTTCAAGAAGCTACATCATTGATTGATGTCATTATTGAGCATGTCACATAGTTAGTCAAAGCAGAAGGTGGATCACCACCTACACCACCTACATCATCATCAGATGCTCCATTTGGCTCAACCCAACCCATTGAGCATATGTGCCCCAGCTGTCAGGGTATATGTGTCAAGGAAGATACTGACGCAAATGAGGATGGTATGTCATCTCATTCATGTACACATTGTGGGAGTAGATGCTAGACATTCACTGCTGAGGATGTGGCCCTTACAAATAACTAATTGACGATGGTGTTTTCTACAAGACAGACATAGGTATGTTTATTTGTGTTTTGACATGTTATTAATTAATCACCTAAATCTTATAAAAGTAAATAAATTTTTATTTAGAGAACAAATTAAATTGATATATGAATAATATGCATTGCACGGTGCAACAGGTGATACTACGAGAGCACCACAAAGTGTTCATTTGACTAGACATGCACGGGTAGCGTCGACACCTGAGGTATAGTTTTCAAATATTCATAAAAATAGAATAATTTCTTGGTTTCAAGATATCTTTTCTTAATATGTATATTTATTTGATGCTTTATAGGGCTTGTCGGGGGTTCAAATGCCCAAAGTTGATGATGTGATGCTTTATGTGATTGATTTTGGCCTAGAGAGTTTTGCGGTATCATATTTTTTACCTCTTGTTTATAATTTTAATTCAACCCATGTGTTAGGGGTAAAAGCACAATTGAGTGTCACCTTTTAGGCTAACTTAAATCACTCGGCCTAGTTAGACTCAGCCAAGTCTAATTGGGCCGAGTACATGTAGGTGCCATGCGGCGCTGAATGGCGTCTACATGGCCCAATAGACTAGGCCGAGTGGTACTCAACCGAGTAGGACACGACCGAGTCTAAATGATATTTTTAATATCAAGAAACATCCCAAGCCCCTCATTTGCACACTATATGGATGTTTGTGTGGGGCCGACCCCTAGGGAGACTCGGCCTAGTCAGACTCGGCCCAGTTGGACTCGGCTGAGTCTACCTAGGTGGCATGCCATGTTGGCAGCCAAACCTCCAAAAACATAAAAAAAACTAGAATTTTTCACTTTTGTTGTAACTTTCTCTAATCAAAATAGGAAATGTTAAAACACTAAACGTACCTTTTTCTAGATCTCGAAAGTATGATTCTAGACATATAAATTTTATATTGTTTCAACTAAAAAACGTTAAACAAATCTGCTAAAAACTACATGTAGGTATATTAAACTTTGAGAAGACGTTGATTTGAAAAATATAGAAAAATGCTAAATCAATTCAGAAAATTTTTAAAATCATATACGACACTAGAGGAGAGAGTCCTCTTCAAGAATATGTAATTTATTTGGTTTTTGGTATAGTTTTGATAGGGGAAAAGTGACGGGAGAAAAAAAACTATTGATTTTAGGTAAGTTCGACTTTGAATACTTATAACGGGTAAAATATAGATCGAAAACACTTCTTTCCTTTTTTCTACACTAGATATACATGTCATCTAAAACATATTCTAAAATTGGAGGGAAAAACAATATTTTACTTATAATGATTTGACAGGAAGTAAACTCCCTGATTTGTAGTATTTTTCAATATATGAAAAATAAACGTAAACATTAAAAAAAACATATTAATTTTTGCTCAAATTAATTTTTTAAAATTATAGGCATAAAATTCATCCTATTTTACACATTTCATCAGTTTACATCGTCTTCAAATTCTGAATAGAAATGTGACTTTTATGCCCTTGAAGTTTTTCAGTTTTGGTGTCGTTAGCCTCTTCCTTTGTAAAAGGATGACAACTTATTATGCTTTTACCCTTAGATCATATTCATTACTCTTATGTTAATTTTGTTTCTGCTAGGCTACCCCACCTAGCTCTAAGGCATCGGGATGAAAAAAGAAATCCTCGAGAACATCCAAAGTACAAAAGGTAATTTAGTACAATTTAAGTTTATTTGTTGAAATGTATTATGATTAAACATGTATACTGATGAATGCACATGTCTTATTTGTTTTATATACAAAAAAAGTTAGGTTTTATAGAATTAATGAATGCACCAGATGTCATTGATGTTTAGGAGCGAGAAGAGGTAACATTTTTATATTCACTTTTGATTGCATTCTTGTTTGTTCAAAATCTCTTAGAAATCATTCCTCTATGACTATGATATAAAATATGATTTTCATACAAAAAATGGTCATATAGCAGTCTCATCAGAGATGATCCCTCCTAAGAGTATAAGAGAGCTATCTGAGGCTTTGATATTATTTTGTGCACATGTGTGTGTGTGTATGTGTGTTAAACATATAGATTTAGATATTAGTAGATGCATTTTTACTTTTGTAGTGATTTTCATCAACTTTGAGTTATTAACTTATGTTAATTGTCTTTTATCTATTATAGCTCCCTTCATGAATTCCTATAGATTTTTTACCATTTCATTTTGTTAGGATTCCTCACCCATGAAGGAGCTCATCAACATTACTACACAGCTCATGTGCAGAAGAAACAGATGAGGTAATCAAGAATTCAACTGCCAACAAATTACAGTCTAGTATTTAGTTATTTCAACATGATAGTATTTGGAGATAAGATATTTGATTTAGCATTTGAATTGTTCTTGTGCAAACACCCAACAAGTCATGTACTACTTCAAAGAGGCTCAACTTTGATGATCCAGCACAGTCATAGATATTGATAGAGATATATATATGTATTTGTGGTCATCAAATGACATTTATATATATTCAACATTTGTATTGTATAAATGAACATTGACATAACATATGCCATCTTTTTGTAAATCTATTATTGATTTGGCATGTATGCCATTTTTCGAAGTGTACACAATTATTGTTCATTTTGATATATATGAAACTTGAAATTTGATCCAATTTGTTCAATGTGTGCATACCTTTGTACTTCAAAACTTATTATTTTGCAATTAATCAGATGTGTTTGTTCATTATTTAATATAATAGATTTGAAACATGTTTATCAAATTCAATAATTAGGGATTGAAAAAGGGTTAATTACAACTGAAAAAGTTGACTAAGATGGTATTTACATGTAAAACATTCTTATAAATAAGACTCATGATTTAAATTCTTACTCCAATCTATGTTTGCAAAGGGTGAAATTTTTTTTCATTCTATAAAAATTATACATTGAAGGTTTTGCCTATTGTGAAAGCCTAAGGTAAAGGAAATTGACATAGGAATATGACATTATATCATAAAATATATAAAATGTATTTGATATGGAATTCATAATAAATAAGAGGGAATTTAACACCATCTCAGTAGAATTCTATTTGGAATGTTTTGAAAACATTATTTATTTTTGTAAAAGATAAACTTTAAAGTTCTTTGACTCTGATTTTCATATTATCATTTTGTTTTTCATTTCGTAAGCCCTTAAGCTAGGGAATGACATAGAACAATTAGGGCTTCTCACACAACAATGGTGAAGTAGATTTTGGAGAAGAAATAGTTTATTGATCAACAATTACAATGGTTTGGTATACTAATCTATTGGTGGCAGCATGATAAAGGGCTTTGATAGAAAGAAAATGTAATCCAAGTGTTTTGTTTCTTTAAATATTTTTTGTTTTTCAAATATTGAAGAGTCTATCATGTTAAGGTTGTGTTAGCAGTGTTGTGGTTTAGCTTTGAATGTGTTAAGTGTAAAGTGTTTGTTTCTATTTGTGTTAACCTTATGTTTTAAAAAATGGGTTTCTTGACTATTACATTTGTATACATGTTAATGTTTTCTTCAAAATATAAGGATGTTAAAAAAAGGTTATTTACATTTGTTTCTTAAACCCTAGTATAGTTTTATCCTTTGAGGTAGTATCTTTCGGTAATCTAGATGGTTGTTAGTCTTTTTTTTTCAAACTAAATTTTAAGTGTATCTAAAAAGAAGGAAGGTGAGATGTATTTACAGCCTAGGTCAGGTTGAGTTTCTGTTAAGTGTTTCATTTTTGGTTTTTTTTGTCATGCTTAGCATTGATGTTAGGTTAATATTATGTTAAGTCTATTACTCTACCCAAGTTTACAATATTTTATCTTTGTCGTTGAAATACATAATGGCTTTGTCTCAACCCGAGTTTGTTAACCCTTGAGGGTTTGCATGTAGTATTGTTTTGTAATCCTAGTTCAGTTTTTTTGTTATCACAAAGATACCTTCAAATTTTATGATGTTAGAACAAAAAAGAATATTGTTATTAATTAGTATGAAAGTTTATAGTATCATTACCATTCTAGTATTTGTTAAAGAGTTGAGAATAGTTATCAAGAAGATAGTTCTCTTTCTGTTCAAAAATAGACAACACTATATATGCATTACATTGAAAGCATTTAATGAGATGAGTTTGATTTCATCATAAAGAGACATCATTCTTGGTATGAGCATTATTAACTTGTAGTGATTCAAATTTTATGATCTTTTTATTTGTATATCTTATTCATTGAGAAGTGTTTGCAAAGCATCTATATAGCATTAAAATTTATTTCATTGTATTATGTATCATTTTATATCATTATATTGTATGTGAAACTTATTAGAAGATGTTGAGAAGAGAAACAAAGATGATACTCTATATTTGATTTAAATATATTTTAAAAGTGATAATATATAGCTATTGAGGCAATTCAAATCTATTAGTGAGATAGCATTATCAGTGAGACATATTAGTCAGTGAAGCATTGTAAACTTGAAGGTTTTTAGAGAATCTAGTGAGGCAATTTTATGAGTGGCTTTAAATCCCAATGACGATTTTAGACTCATGAAATTTCATGTGTCAAATAATGTGATTGTGTGATTCGCTTGTCCTTATTTCATTGCAAATATTTTCTTAACACCATTTAATAAGAAAATCAAAGTTTTCAAAATTTATTTTAGTTTATTAGAACACTCATTCACCCACCCCGCCCCCCCCAAGTGTTTATTTTACTCCAACATGTAAAACATACACAACAATTAAGTATCCCATTTTCCTAAAAGAGTGGTTTCATATGCCAAATTGGCATTCTAGCTACAATGAGACCTTTGGAATCATATTTTACCCTTGAATTCTATCATAAAGAAAAAATGGAAACATTTTTGGGCTTGTAAATGTTGACACAAATAACTTTCATGGGTTCTTCCTTTCTTGTATAAGCTAGTTTCCACTTTTATCCCAAAGCCCCTAACACTAGCCAAACAAACTGAAGGCTCAATCACAAAAAAAATAAAAATTCCGCACAACAATGCTACTCTTTGAATGTAACCATAAAGTTTGAGGTATTTTATATAGAAAATTAGACATTGAATATTTTTCTATAGAGAATTGAAGTACTTAAAATGGAAAATAGTAACTTCCATATGATCTTTTCTCTTGAAACCTGTACTTTAATCCTTTATGTCCAAGAATTAGGTATATTTTGGACTTACTATACTTGGATATTATTTGATTTTTAAGATTGTTCAACATTCATTTATCAAATAGGAATTTTGAAATTAGTTTATTATTTTCACCATACCAACACCAAAGAATCATACATCTTTCTCATAACAATAATAAAAACCTCAGAACACCCAGCAAAAGAAATTTCATCTACCATTTTAAAAATCTCTTCTCTTTGGATATGTGCTTGCATATTTATTCTAGCCAGACTAATCAAGTGGGTCATACAATTTTTTTTGAGATGTCCCTATTATGGCAGTTTGGTGCAAAATCCAAGGGATAAAAAAAAATGATGTATTTTTTAGTGGCTAATAGAAGCCTAGAAAATAATTTGCAAATTCAACATTTTATGGATCTTATGTAGGAAAAATCACAAATAGATTTTATAAAATTTTCACACATGGATAATCATTCCAAGCGTTTGTGTTTAAGAACTTCCATGGCTAGTTGGGTACTATAGGAAAGAAGAATGTTGGAGGCTCCTAGGAAAAGATACATGAAGGAGTCATATTTGTTGGCTATAACAACAAAGATTATATGCATGTATTGGAATCTTACTAAAAATAAGGAGCTCACTATAGGTCATTGAATTGGCCCAATAGGTAGTGTATGCTTTCTTGTTATCCTTCTAAACAGTACCCATACCAAAAGAATAAATATTAGGGAACATACAAATCTTATATTATCTAACTCCATCACAATCCCTAGTTGAGAAGATCTAATAGGGAGAAAAATATGTCAAGTAGGAGAGATACAAATTCTAATAGATAAGATTGAGTGAATGGGTATTGCAATATAAAGCATAGTCATTCCTCTAGACTAATTATTTATAGAAAAAGATTAAATTTGATACTCATATTTCATATTGAATTTAAGAATGGAAAATGAAACCTTTAGTTTAAGATATAAACACCTTGTAATCTATATACTTAAATATACTACAATAATCTATAGGCACCTGATAAGCTCAATGAGTCAATACAATTAAGATATATTGTTAAAACCATGCTTTATCAAATATCCAAAGGTGTTAAATATATTTGAAGAAGCACATTTCAAAACTATCAGGGTAGGGTATGAGTGTTTGTATTAGAAGCACAGTTAGATGTCTTATAGATATAAAAATACAACATAATTTGATAGAATTACAATGCTCTATAGAAAAATAAAATAAAAATCTAATATGTTTTCCAAGAGGAAGTACCTAAATATTGGCACTTACATTTTATGAGTAGCATATTTTATGTTTTTGTTTTCCAAAATAGGCCTATCACTCAACCAATGGTTGGAAAACTATCATATATAGCCTCACAATTCCATAATAAACTTTAGATGGTACCCATTGAACTAAGATTTACATATGGGTCTCTACAAGGTAAGTCTTATCACTTTATCATGTGTTGAATATTTTTTCTATCATGTGCATGTGCAAGCTTAGTTGATGGTAGAAGTGCACTCAAAACCATAAGAAAATAGTGACTTGACCATCATTAAAATAAAATGAGGGAACTTTCTAATCCATTTACCCTTTTTCAAAATTTTGCTGCTCTTTCTAGAAACAAATCACACAAAACAAAAATTGTTCTTTTAGACTTTAACAGGAACTTAACTACTTTGCAACCCTTATTTTTAAATACTTGTGGTGGAAACAAATCCATGTTTATAGATTTTTTGATATGTAAAAGATCACATTTCCATGGTTTTATACATTATAATCTTTCTTTCCTACTTACTGGAAGCATACCAGCTTCTCTTGGGAATCTTTCTTCTCTTGGGGAACTATACCTTCACGAGAACCAAGTAAGAGTCTCTCTTTGTTGAGGAAGTTATTCATTCTAGATAATAAACTTAGTGGGACTATTCTGCCTTCATTTTCTCATCTTTCTACCCTCACTTGCATCTATGGTAGTGGCAATCGCTTCAATGAAACCATCTTTTCCTCGTCCCTTCCTGCTTCCTTAGTTTATCTCTCTTTGTCATTAAACCATCACCAGTCAATTTCAAAAACTTTCTTTCACAACCTTACTAGCCTAAGGTCATTGTATTTATCTAATTGGTGCTAAATATTAGCACAACTTGGATTATGTCCTTTCAGTTACTGGATCTAGGATTGACCTCATGTATGATCGATGGCAAAATTCCACCTCGGATTTCAACACAATTCTCACTTTTGACATTGGAATTAGTTAACTCTGCTCTTGTAGGAGAAATTCCTCCATGGCTACAAAAAAGTAATTATCTGCATTTTCTATATCTAAATCTATTAGGAAATCATCTAGAAGGGAACCTATTATCATATATTTCAATGTGGAAGAATCTAATGATACTGGATGTGTCTAGAAATGCATTGAGTGAGGATATGCCATCAATCTGGTATGGCCTTGATTTACAAGTTTTGTATCTCAATGACAGTTTTTTCAGTGGCAATATCCCTCCAAGTTTGGGCAAATTAAATACACTTGCCTTATTAAATCTTGCAAATAACAAATTTACTGGAGTGATTCGAGTAAACTTGTCTAAATGTTCCTCCCTCCTTGTTCTAAATTTGGGAAATAATAGTTTGAGAGGAAGATTGCCACATGAGTTCAGTAAGCTAAGTGAATTGTACTCACTAGTTGTTCATAATAATAATCTCACTAGATCATTCCCTCACTCAATAGCAAATTTCTCAAAGTTGCAGGTTCTTGATGTTGGCAACAATTTATTTGAAGGTGAAATACCAACATTATTTAGAAATCTTTCAGAACTGAGAGTGTTGGTGATGAAGAACAAAATTTTTAGAGGTGGTATTGCTTTAGAAATTGGACAACTAATGGGACTTCATATTTTGCTTCTTTCTTCAAATCATATTACAGGTTCAATTCCAGAATCAATTCTATCATTGCAAGAGATGATAATAGAAAGCCAGGATGGATTTAAATTGTCAAACGCTAAAATCCCTGGTGGAGTACTATATCAAGATTGATTGGATATGACTCTAAAAGGTAATTATGAGCACTACCCATATATTCTTTACACCCTCACATGCATAGATCTCTCAAATAATAAATTGGATGGAGAAAATCCTCTTGATTTTGGGGCCTTAAAGGGGTTGAGTCTTCTAAAACTTTCAATGAATAATTTGAAAGGAACCATTCCTAAACATTTGGGAGAAATGAGTCAGCTAGAATCCATAGACCTATATACAAATAAATTGTTAGGAAAAATCCCTGCAGTGCTTGAATTTCTAAGCTATTTAGGTTTCTTAAATTTGTCCCACAACAATTTTTTAGGGAGCATACCGCAAGGATGACATATCTCTGGCACATTTGGAGAGTCTTCTTTTTCAGGAAATCCAAATTTATGGGGATGTCCTCTACCCAAAAATTGTTCTTGGCCACAATTTTCTCCTCCTCCTCCTCCTATTTCAATTAACAATGGAAATAAAAGCAATAAATATACATGGTATCATATAGTAGTGGGATTGTCATATGGGGTATCTTTTGGAGGGATACTCTCCTTGATTCTAATAAGAGTGCCTTGGAGAAGGAAATACTTTGACAAAGTTTTTGATTAAGTAAAACAGGTTTTATAGGGTGCCTGTAACCCACAAGTCTCGATCAAAAGAAAGAAATACTGTGACAAAGTTGATGCAATCTTAAAATTTTGTTTTTCATGGATGAGGAATTGGACACTATGAAGAGATACATCTACTATGCATCAAAGTTTCAAAGGTAAACTCAAATATCTTATTTTTTAAATATTTATATAATTTCAAATATTTTAATGGCAAACCTATAATTGAGAAAATTGGTACTAAAACATTGAGAAAATATTTCATTTTCTAACACACAATATTTAATGCAACTATTTGATTGCTAATAATACATTGTTTTTTGGAACGGGAATATGCTTTTGGTTATGATGGTTTATTACTATGTATACCTTTCTAAAGCTATTTTGGAAGGATATACTTCTAGTAGAAAGATTCTATACTTCTATGAAGAAAGGAAAACTTGGATATATTTAAAAATCAACTATTTAAAAATGTGAAAGCATTAATATCAAACAATTTAGTTATTTGCAAACTTTAAGGTACAAAAATATGGAAAATTTTAATAAGTTTTAGTTTATTGGAAAAAGGTGAAATAGTTTTTCTCAACTTCTTAGTGTTGTACATTCATGTGCTCCCGTGGTTCAGTTCCATTATCAAAAGGATGGAATAATACATTTTAAATTAGCTACTTATAGACATCTTTTTCTTTATATATAGTCATTCAGAATAATCACAGTTCAATACTTTTTACTTTTGATATATAAAAGTGACTCCCATTGAATGTAAATTATCATTGAAAGAAGTGCACAGCTCCAGAGAAGAAAAGAGAATGTCTAGAGGACATAACAAAGGATTCTAAACATTAACTTCTTTCCTCAGGACTTTTTTTTTGCTTCGAGCTCAAGGAAATGCCTTACCTAAACCAACTTCCCCATTATTTTCATTATATCTTTGTAAGTCCACTTATAATATTTGTTGTAGTATGTACAAATTGATCTTGTTTGTATTTACAGAAGCATAATAAAAAAATAATGCTGACATATATTTCAATGAAAGTATTATCAAAGGTTGCAGTATGTAGGAGAAGTGTTTTATAAAATGTGATGTTTATATATAGTAGTTATTTTTAAGAGGAAGTCCTCTAAATTTTGTGATAATAGGTAAGTTTGAAATTTTATGTTTTTAAATTTAGGAAAGTAAATATGATTTTATATCAATAAAGGATATAAGAATACAAGAGTACAAGTTCTCCACCATTAGGCCAATTCAGCGTGTACAAAGGAAAGGAATTTAAAAATAGATAGAGATAGAGATCAAAAATAAAATATTTACAATAATTTATAAGTAATATTCTCAATAAATAAAATATTAATTTTTAAAATATAATTTAATATTTATCAATATACAATTAAGAGTGAATTTCTATCATTTGAAAAATAGAAATGAGCTTGTGTGTGTGTGTGTGTGTGTGCGCGCATATATAAGTACCATATATGTGCACATATATATGTATATAATTTCATTATTATTAATCATGTTGATTATTATCAACATTATGTAGTTTTGTTATGTATAGGCTTATTTAATCATATGGCTAAAGCTATAATCATTAAAGAATTAGAAAATATCTAATGTTGATCACATATCAAGAACTTAATATATCTAATACATTTTCTTTTCCAAAGTCCAACTCTAAGCTCGACCATAGTAGACACATTAGATGTAAAGTACTAAGTATATATATGGTGGCCTTATGATCTATTTCATAGGTATATTGATGTAGCATACAACTCTCTGTTAATGATAAAACTCAATTATAAGACAAAAAAACACAAATTTTGAACCTTCAATATTTTCCATTCATCACTGATTGCCTCTACAAATCTCTGCAAACTCTTAAATAACCAAAAAACTTAGAAAATCAACAAATCCTAAAATTACCCTTTTTGGTAGTTTTTTCCATAATTATTTTTTTGCCATTTTTGGTAATTTTCAAAACAACACCTAAAAAATTGAGTTTTTGCGTAAACATGCCTTCAACTAATTTAGAATGAATTTCCAACTAATATTTGAGATTAGAAACATAAATTTAGATTTATTACAAAACAAAATTTTCTAAAACCTAGAGGAAAAACACTAAAAGCTTATTTGGGAGCCCTAAATGAAACTTTCAGCTACTAAAAATGTGCTAAAATGGACCCTGATCAATCTGAGATGGAATGTGAAAATAAATGACACCTCTTGAGGCATGCACCAAAAAAATTTCAGAAAAAACCCAGACTTGAGTCAAAAGTTATGACCTCCAGAAGTTTGTGTATTAGTTTATGACCTACGGAAGGTTCTGCATCATTCTCCCCTTATTTAAAGGAACATGGCTCCTACAAGTGCCTGTTTGTGAACTAATGCAACTTTGTGGGTTCCAACTTCATCACTTCCCATTGTGAGATCCAGGTGCTATATGTCGCTGGTAATCCCTCCCACTAAATCTAGTACCTATTGTAATGACCATTTTGTGTGACTGTAGACTGCTTATCCAGAATGTGTGAAATCTTTTCCTTCTTTTTACTTGGAAGGTGGTGATGCCAAGCCACCTCATCTTTATTGTCTAGCTCAGATAGTTTTCCATGAAATGCATACAAAAAAAAAACATTAAATACAAGAGAAATATCCAGATCATCTGGTAAAGAAACCTCATAATCATTATCATTGATCTTCTTCAGAATTCAGCAAGGACCTATCTTTTTGTATTTTAGCTTATGATATGTGCTAGTAGGAAATCTCTCATGCCTAAAGTACACCATCACCAAATCACCTGTACATTAAATATTTGTCTCCTTCTACTAACATCTACAGCAACCTTATATCAATCATTGCTATCTTGCAATTTACTCCTCACATCTTGTTGAAGTTGTTGAAGTTGTTGAAGGTGTTCAACAAATGCTTTTTGATCATTGCTAATTCTATCTTGCACAGGGAGTTTTACAAGGTCCAAAACACCTTGAGGATTCTTACCATATACAATTTGAAAAGGAGATTTTCTAGTAGATTTGTTAAGAGAACTATTGTAAGAAAAATCTACTTGAGGCAATGCTGTTAGAAATGGAAAGGAAATATGTAAAAAAATAAACAATACCAGGAAAGAATCATCCGGTCCTTCTTTAATATACAGATTGTTGTTATCATTAGCTCTTTTGAAATTAATCTGAATCAAATAGTTATGGAGTCTTTCATACCATGCTCTAGGAGCTTGTTTTAAACCATACAATGCTTTGTGTAACCTGCAGACCATGTCCCTTTTATCTGGATCAACAAAACCTTCAGGTTGTTCAATGTAGACTTCTTCATCAAGAATTCCATTGAGAAATGCAGATTTTATATCCATCTGATATACCTTAAATCCTTTGTGTGCTGCATAAGCAAGTAGAGTTCTTACACCTTCTAATCTTGCAACAGGAGAAAAGGTTTCTCCATAATCTATACCTTCTTCTTGAGAATAACCTTTACATACCAGTCTAGCTTTGTTTCTAGATACTTGACCATCTTCATTCAGCTTATTCCTGAATACCCATTTTGTTCCAATTACATTCTTATCTTTAGGTCTGGGTACAAGAGTCCAAGTTTTGTTCTTTTGTATTTGTTCTAATTCTTCATTCATTGCTTCAATCCAACTTTCATTCTCCAATGCATCTTTGATATTTCTAGGTTCAAAATCAGTAAGTAGACATGTACCTTTTAGCTTGCTTCTTGTCATAGTACCATCTGATTTGTTTCCAATGATTTGATCTGGTGTATGATGTCTTCTGACATATTTGGCTAGTATAGGTTCCTTTCCTTTTGAATGATTCATGCTGTTGTCTTCTAGGATCTCTTCTTCAGGTTGCTCGGGCTCGGTAGATATTTGCTCGGTAACTTCAGGCTGAGACTCGGTCTGAATTTCTTCCTGTGACTCGGTTTGAACTTCTTCCTGTGACTCGGTCTGTGACTCGGTAACTGTGCTCGGCTCGGTAGATATAGCTTCCTTATTGATAGTTGTGTCTGTCAATGTTTCAGGTTCAATGTAAATGAATCTTCTGTAGTTCTCAGGTTCCCTTTTGCTTTCTTCCTCAGTCTTTTCTGCAAACTCATCAAATTTTACATGTATACTTTCTATGACTTTGTAAGTAGATAAGTTCAGACATTTGTATGCCTTGCTTTTGCTAGAATATCCTAGGAATATTCCTTCATCACTTTTCACATCAAATTTATTTCTTCTGGATTCTTTTAAGATATAACACTTGCTACCAAATATTTTCATGTAACTTACATTAGGTTTATAGCCATACCATAATTCATAAGGAGTTTTGAATGTGTCTTTCTTCAGTTGTACTCGGTTCAAGGTATGAACTGCAGTGCTGATAGCTTCCTTCCAGTACTTTATAGCAATGTTCTTTTCTATCATTAGAGTCCTTGCACAATCCATAATAGATCTGTTTCTTCTTTCTGCTATTCCATTCTGCTCAGGAGTTCTCGGAGCTGATAACTGTCTTTTGATTCCTCTTTCAATGCAGAAGTTGTTAAAATCATGGGAGATGAATTCACCACCTCTGTCTGATCTTAAGCATTTCAATCTTTTCCCTGTTTCTTTTTCTACTCTTGCTAAGTACCATTTGAACTTTTCAAATGCCTCGGATTTTTCTCTTAAATACATGACAGTCATCATTCTAGAATAATCATCAACGAAAAGAATAAAGAATTTATCTCCAGTATAGCTTTGTATTCCAATAGGTCCACATAAATCAGTATGCACAATTTCCAAAATTTCTTTAGACTGATAGTTCTTACTCTTGAAACTAGTTTTACTCATTTTGCCAATCTGACAATTCTTACATAGACCAGTGTCAGGTTTCTTCAAAGTAGGAATGCCTCTAACCTTCTTGAATTTGCTTATTTTTATCATGTTATCAAAATTCACATGACATAACCTTTTGTGCCATAGCCAACTTTCTTCTATTTGAGCAATAAAGCATGAATATTCATTGAGATCAAGATAAAATAAGTTACCTTTTGTTTGTTTGCCTGATCCAATGAGTTTTCCTTTTCCATCCAGCAGTCTTGCTTGACCATTCATGAATTCAACCTTGAAACCAGTGTTGATTAGCTGTGCTACACTTAAAAGATTATGTTTTAGTCCTTCAACCCAGTAAGCATTATCACATATGAGTTCTTTGGTTAATGAGATTCTTCCTTTTCCTTTTATGCAACAAGGTTCATTGTTTCCAAATCTTACATTACCATTGTCATAGTCTTCTAGATATTCAAATTTTGTCTTGTCACCAGTCATGTGGTGTGAACATCCGCTGTCTATTATCCATATATCATCTTTGCTTATATGAGAAATAAGTGCCATCTTATCTTCATCATCATCAGATTCATCTTTTATAGCAATAAAGACAATTTCTTCTTCACTATCATCAGAATCTTTAGCCATAAAACATGATTTCTTACCTTTATCCTTGTATGATTTGAAATTCTTTTTGCCATAGTACTTGTGACTTCTCTTTTCTTCCTTGACTTGCTTGTTTGGGCACCTAGCTGCAATATGTCCAATTTCTTCACATGAAAAATAGATTAAAGGAGTTTTACCTTTATATTTACCTTTCCCTCTAGAGTACTTCTTTGCAAGTAATGCTTCTACAATTTCAAGATCACTATCAGAACTTTCTTCTGATTCTTCTTCACTTTCTGACTGAACTTCTTTAATTTTCTTGTTCTTCTTTAGTGAAACCTTGGCCTCAAATGCTGATTCAATATTTTTGGAACTAGGAACATAGTTGTCATAGTTGTCTAATTCAAAAGCTGTCAATCTTCCAACTAGAGCATCCAAGGTTATACTGTGGTTTGTTTCACATCTTCTTTCTTGAATAGCTGATACTCTTATTGCATAGATAGGGAGTAGTGTTCTGAGTACCTTACTTATAACAGTCTCATCCGAGATTGTTCCTCCAGAAGCTCTAATTGCAGTTACACTTGCTTTGATTCTTTCAACATATTTTGCAATGTTTTCATCTTCCTTCATATTCATTTTGTCAAACTGTCCTCTTAGGCTTTCTGCTTTGGCTCTTTTCACATTTGCATCACCACCATATATTTTCTTCAGTGCCACCCACATTTCATATGCAGTGGTGCAGTCTTTAATATCATCAAATTCTTCATAGCTGAGAGCAGATGCAATGTCTATCATCATGGTGTTGTGAGTCTTTTTATCTGCAATGTCTTCAACAGTTAATGCGCCATTAGGAATTGTGTATTCTTCATCAATGTATTTGCATCCTGAATCACCAATGGAAGCCAGATGAAGTCGCATGAGACCTTGCCATGCTGAAAAGTTATCTCTGTTAAGCTTTGGAATTTCCCTCTTGTAAGACATCCTGATCTTTAGCTTAGGTCCTTGAAACCCTTCCTGGAAGCACCAAAAGCTCTGATACCAATTGATGGAATATGGATGAAGTGACTGAGAGGGGGGGGTGAATCAGTCAACCATAAAACCTTGCCAATTTATTCTTTTGCAGATCCCTTAGGATATCTTAATACTGTTATCTGTTTTAGCACTCGGTAAATAGATTGCAGTAACTTTGAAGATGCAGAAAGTATTATCAATATTATCTTTAGATATTCATTAACACATGTATATGATTGTGAAAGCAATTAAGAACACAAGAGACACAAGATTTAACGTGGAAACCCAATATGGGAAAAAACCACCAATGTATCTAGATACTGATTTTCACTTTTCTGAAGTGATGCCCGGTTAGAAGCCAACCCGGTAAAAGGTTACAAAACACACTGTTAGGTGTGACCTTGTTAGAGGATTTAAAACACCCTGCAAGGAGTGGCCTGGTAAGAGGTCTTGAAAACAATTCAATGGAATTGTCACCTTGTTAGAGGATTTATATTATGGCTGTTAAACCAACTCGATTAAGAGATTTAGAATTCACTGTTACAATGATAAGAAGGTAACAATGAGAAAGTAACCTGTATAATAATGCAACTGTCTTGCTGATTACAGATCTCTGTTCTGCATAATTCTGATCCTTTCTGATCAAATAAATCTCTGCTGCTCCTCAAGGATATCTGAACATCCTTCACAAGTTCGCATATACCTTTCCTTCTTTTCTTCTGTAAATCTTCTGCTGTGTTATTTTTACTTTTCACATTTGACCTTTTATTTATATGATTTTGGATTAGTCAAATCGACATTATTTAGTATAACAGTCGGCTGAATTAAGTAAACTCTATTTGCAAAAATCCTTCAAGGGCCGACAGTGCTCGGTGACCATATCTTTCTATAATCTTTCGGTGACCGAGGGAACTCGGTAAACACCGACAATTCTTTACCTTTGATAACCGACTGAACTCGGTAAACACTATCTTTTCTCGAAGACCGACTGAACTCGGTAAACACTAAACTTTCTTCGGCAACCGAGTGAACTCGGTAAACACTAAATTTCTTCGATAACCGAGTGAACTCGGTAAACACTAAATTTCTTCGACAACCGAGTGAACTCGGTAAACACTAAATTTCTTCGATAACCGAGTGGACTCGGTAAACATTAATATTCCTATCTGGTAGACCGACTGAGCTCGGTAGAAGCTGATTGCTGCGGACTATGACATAGTGTGACATCAAAGACAATACATAATTGAGTAGCAATTTCCTTCAGACAATTGTTTCCAACAGAAGAAACCTCATATGAAATGAGAGAGGAGGGCCATCTCTTAAATAGAGATGAGAGAGAGGAGTTAGAATGTAACTCCCAAGTCTATGAATGCCACCATTCATAAGTGTGTGTGGGCCAAGTGTGAGATTCCTCTTAAGGAGGAATAATCTAATTTACAAATTACAATAAATATTTGTCCTCACATATTCCACTAGAGGATGAAATAGAATGTAGTGAAAAGAAGACAAAAAAGAAGTATATTAGGATACCTTGGCTTATATCCTAATATATTACAAAAAATATTAATAGTCTAACCTTGGTTTATAAATACACCAAGGAAAGATTACAAATTCTAACACCCCCGTTTAATCTTTACTTGGGGTGATTACAACAAGGGTATTAAACCCATAATTTACAATAATCTGCAACTCGATCTTCAAGATGAAGTAATTTGATTGTCTTCAAGTGTGCAAGAAGCCATATGGTACATTAGTCTTTGATAGGAGTATAGGGGTCCTTTGGATGTGCCTTGATTGATCACCTGAAAAAGAAACATAGAAACAAGAACAAGACAACTATCCACAAGTAGAATTTTATCTTATATACAAGTTATAAAATCTTTCAAGTTGAGTGATTATAATAAATTCTCATAGAGGAATAAAGATAAATGTACTTGTTCACCAACATGCAATGGAGTTAACATGATATCTAAAATAAATCATAAGCTCAAAAGATAGGAACAATAATGCTCTCATAAAAGATATATACTAATGCACAAATGACCACAGACAAGGCCAACTAATGAAACCTGCATCAACATTGCGTCAATCACATGGATATAGATAGTCCACTAATGAATCATCCCACTGCAAGTGAATGGGTCATGACTCCATCACCTACATGACTCACGATCTAAGCAATGAAGTATGCAGAGCATTATCACATTAGTATAATTATCAAAGAAGTATAAGAGAGACAAAGATAGAACATGTGTCTTAAGCACTAGATCAATACAACATTCTAAATTTCCAAGCATGATTATTTATGCAGATCAAGGAGAGGCTTATGAGGAGAAACAATATATTGCCTTCAAATAAGAAATCCATCATGGACAAGCAACATCATTGCCACGAGGAAGAGGATCAAGATGGGTCAAAACAACTTTTTCAAACAAGAGTCTCCCATATTGGAGTGCCTCAAGATATGGTACTCGCGTCACCTTATATACTCAAAGTGAAACTCATACCATGAATTAAGAAATTCTAAGAGCATACACCAGGAAGACAAAGAATTTTGAAGGGGAGATACCCATAAAATATCATCCTCATATTGAGGACCAAAGTGGAACAAATGAAGGGAAACTCCATTGAGTAAGTGCACACCAATTATAGGATGGAGGGATACTCTATGGGCCAGATAAGGCAACTATGAGTCAGTTAAAAAACTGTCGGGTCCACCATAGTTAACCTTGAAAAATTGGCTCCCGATGCAACTTACAATTTTTTTTTATAGAATAATGGTATCAAACCATGAAATGCTGCCATGAGCATAAAGATATGCTGTAAAAGCATAAAACTATAACTATGTACAGATAGATCAATAGAACATAGTAAAATCAAATCATTAAATGATGAAGGCAATAGTGTAAGATAACTTATAAACTTGAATAATTTGATATAAGAAATATTTGGAAGAGCAATGAGCATAAATTATTTGATATCAGTTAAAATATCCATGCAAGGTGAACATATGTACGAATACTTAAACATAATTATATCCTTGATAGATTCAAGTGAACAAGGATTGATGGTGAGATATCACCAATTGCCAAAAAAATATCCAATTTCCCTTTCAAAGAAGTAGTTAAAAGAACCCTCAATTACATATGAAACTTAATGTCAAGAATAAAAGTATTGGAACATGAAGTAAGGACTATAATCCAAAAGAAAGTGAAATGAAAAAAAAGGCAAACCTTAAAAAAAGTGGGCATGGCCATGCCAAAAAAAATGGAAAAGGAGAAAACTTAAAGAAAATCATAAAAGGGAAAAGAAGAGTGAACAATGTACACTATTTGGAGTTCACATGATCTAAATAATCACCACCATTAATATTAAAATAAAAAAAAGATGCATTAAGAGTAGAGTGTAGAGAAAGAGGTTGGTCCTCCACTGCCTTTAAAAAAGTGCATAAATTGCATCATAAAGGAATCCAATGTTAAAGAATCTTTTGTAGCTGAAAGAGAAGATTTGAAGAGGAATCTAAAGATTTCTACTAAAGTTCACTCAAGCTAATATAAAACCACATGGTCTAAGTACCATAAATATTATTCATGCTCTGATCTCAAAAATAAACATACCAATGCATTATAAAAAAAATTATGACTTTAAGTGCTTTAAAAAACACTCTGATAGCTCATATCATGTTGCTTCTTAAAAGAAAAGTAATTTCCTAACTATCAGGTTTGTACATCATCACCTTCTATTGCCTAAGATCTCAAGTTTCTACAAACTATAGGGAAAATCCATATCAACATAATAAATAATTTAATCAACATCTATAAAAGTCAAAACGATGAATTTTAATTGAAAATCATCAAGAATATATACTAATAAGGATACATTATCTTGTAGCATCATAATATGTCTAATATACTCCATCAACCATGGTAATTAGAAAAATAAAAATCAGTCGTAATAACAAGAAAATTATCATATAGAAAATTGAGTCTTATGTAACAAATTGTAATTTACAAGTCTAAAAAGATTACTAAATATAGTTATAATCTAAACTAAATATTGTTAAAAAGCAACAAAAAAATTGAATAATTTATGTTATCAAATGTCTCAATCATGTAAAAATAATCTTTAAATAATCTCAACACAATATTAAATTCATCATAAGATTATAAACTAAATAACTTAAATTATAAAGATAAATAGAAAATTGAATTTCTAAAATAAAGAAAAGTAAAAAACAATTTATTAAATTTATTAACAATTTAATAATAAAACTTAAAATTAGTTTTTCCAATAAAAAACAATAAAAGTAAAGAAAAAACTTAAAAGTTTTAAAACATCAAACTAAAAAAAACTTAAAGTAAAAAGCTTAGACTTAAAAAAAGTCCCTTACGTTAAGCTTAAAATACTTAAAAGATCTTTAAAAAGTTGCTTAGGTAAGTAAAAAGTTATGAGAACTCTTATAGATTTCCATTTTAAGTATGTTAAAATAGATTCATAATGTTAAAATCCATCTTTAACATTAAAATGACAGTTAATAACGGGTTTTAAGTATGTTAAAATGACAGATTAATAACGTTAAAAATGGTATCAGATTTCCGTTAAGATCAATTTCGGTTTGCAGATATTTTGGTGGTAAAAAAAATGTTAATATATCTTAACCTTAAAATATACAAGTTAACGTTATGATAACGTTAATATCGTTATGCAGAACGTTATGCAGAAGTTATGATAACGTTAATATATTATGAATTAATAGCAATGATAAAAAATGTTATGCAATTATTAAAAAATGCCAGTATCTGCAATGATAACGTTATGCAATTATGTAAATCTGCAATGAAATAAAACCGATGCAATGAAATAGCTGCAAGAAATAACGTTAGTGCAATGATATATGATAAAACGTTATAGACTATGAATGCAAAAAAGAAGAAACGTCTACAATAACCGTCTGCAATGAATTATGTATATGCAACGTTATGCAAAGATCAATGATAACGATAAGAAATAGTTGGAACATGTGGAGTTGTGCAATGAGGCCCTGGCATTATTGAAGGTCTGCGAGCCGAACTCTGCTCTCATAGTGCAGGAAGTGCAGGAGGATGTCCTTAGTAGTGGTTATTTTAGTTCATGCATGCCTGTTGCCGTCGACACCTGAGACGGCGTTCACCTCATTTTTCAGGTAGAACCAAATGAAGAGTTTAAAGGTTTGATATGTGAAGGTGTAAATGTTCTACCAACGAAGTTTGTGGAGGATGCATTCAAGGAGGACTATGGAAAGATTGATAACTTTCAGCGCTTGGATAAAGTGCTGAGATCTATCAACAGCTGGTACTCAGAACGAGGTCTTCTTGCAAAGGTTTCAGGCATAGAGATCCTATCTGGTGGAATTTTGTTGTTACAAGTCTCTGAGACAGAAGTGAATAATATTACTATTCAATTCCTTGATAAGAAGACTGGTGAGCCAACTGTAGGAAAGACTCGACCAGAGACTCTTCTTCGACAACTCACAACTAAGAAGGGGCCAGGTTTACAGTGTACAACCAGGAGAAGAAATTCAATATCATAAATTGCTGAAATGTTTTGCAGATTTGTGTATATTTAATTTAGAGAGCAAATACTGATTACTCTAAGAAAAACGTTCTTTGTTTTTGTAGATAACGTTATTCTTAATGTTAGTAGAGATTTTTATATATAAAGAAACGTTGTTGTTATTACTTTGAGATAGATTTTTGAGATATAGTTTTGAGAAATATATGTTTGAGCTTAGCGTTATTACCTTTTTGGAGATATATTTAGAGAAACAACGTCCTTTATTACTTGAAGATAGATTTGCAAAAAAAACAATAAAATAGAGATGAAAACAAAGGATATAAACAAACTGCAAGAAACGTTAGATTTAGTATATGAAATTTCTAATAACCAGAGATAAAATATGAAATCTGTAAAATACTAGAGTAAACCACCTGCAAGGAGTTAGAAAAATATAAAAAAAAGAATTTGCAGAGTACTAGCAAAGAATCACTTATACTAAATGTCTGCATGGACAGATTTAAAACCAGAGGTAAAATTTTTTGTAAAACTTGTTAAAAGAACCTGCACAATGGAGAACCTGCACACACCAAGATAATGAATCCAATAGATAGATCAGGGTTGGCGGTAAACTAGTCAAACCCAAAAGAAAAAGAGATTTTCCTCTTAACCAGATTAGTAAAAAACAATAAACTCTCTCAAACCTGCACAAAATGAAACCAAGAGTTAATTGGGTTTGACGGTAAACCAGCCAAACCCAAATTTTTTTTTTAATTTTTTACCAACTTAGGAAGATTAAATTTTTTTTAGTGAAATCTCTCTCAAGAGTCTCCATCGAATCGTACCTACATGCAAACACTCAAAAATAAAGATTAAACCGCTCTGATACCATGTTAGAAATGGAAAGGAAATATGTAAAAAAATAAACAATACCAGGAAAGAATCTAAGTGAGTGAATGCATGAAAAAATATTACCATAAACAAGGAGAGAGAAAGCTCCAAGATCCAACACAAGAAGGAAAGATATTTGAAAGGGGAAAGCAAAGAAAACCCCTTGTGACATTATCAATGAGGCATGAAAAGCCTAAGAAGAGGAGAGAGAGAGAGAGAGAGAGAGAGAGAGAGAGAGAGAGAGAGCGAATTGCTCATACAATAATTGAGAAGAGGAAGAAACCTCATAAGAAATGAGAGAGGAGGGCCATCTTTTAAATAGAGATGAGAGAGAGGAGTTAGAATGTAACTCCCAAGTCTATGAATGCCACCATTCATAAGTGTGTGTGGGCCAAGTGTGAGATTCCTCTTAAGGAGGAATAATCTAATTTACAAATTATAATAAATATTTGTCCTCACATATTCCACTAGAGGACGAAATAGAATGTAGTGGAAAGAAGATAAAAAAGAAGTATATTAGGATACCTTGGCTTATATCCTAATATATTACAAAAAAGATTAATAGTCTAACCTTGGTTTATAAATACACCAAGGAAAGATTACAAATTCTAACAAATGCCAAGTCCCACTATTTGGAATTTTCACCAAAAATACACCGTAACAGGTTTCCCAAACTCTGATTGACCACCTTAGTTTTCCCATCAGTTTGGGGATGATATGCACTACTAAATAGCAACTGTGTTCCCATCTTCTTCCATACTGAGATGATCAATGATGATTATCAATAAGATTTGAAAATGTTCATTTGATGATGATTATGAAGAAGATTTAAAAATTTTGCACCAATCTGAATTGGATCAATCATCATTTTCAAATCTTCTTCATCAATCACTATCATCTATTTTCCATGAGAAACACCTTTCTCTATATGAATCTTGGTTTACATTTCCCTGTAATCTTGGTAATTTGAAGCTATCAATGGAAACTTACAATCCTAAACAATTAATATACCATTGATGGCTTCGTGATTATTAAGCAAAAGGGATTTTTCTGATTTGAAACCCCCTTTGGTGAAAATCCTATGTAGTTCCACAGAGACATGACATGTTTCTTATAAGAATTTTAATCTCACAACAACGGAGAAACATAAATGTAGGCATCATCATCACAATTCTTTGGAGATACAACATAATTGAGTGCAATATTCAAATGATGCAATGCAACCACTACTCCTTCAGTTCTAAGTTGTCATTGTACGACCCTACACTGTCAACTTAGAACCAAAGGAGTAGTGGTTGTGTTGCATCATCTAAATATAGTACTCAATTATGTTGTGTCTCAAAATAATTGTGACCATGATGCCTACATTTATGTTTCTCACCTATTGTGTCTATGTACCCCTTATGACCCCTTATAACCCTTTATGATCCCTAAGAATAAATCTTAGAGTTCTTAAAGTGTTGTAAGGGGTCATAAGAGGATCCTAGGAGGGGCCAGATGAGCTTCCACCTTCACATCGTTGGCCCTATTAAGTAGACAATGTTCCACTATTCTCAAAATAAAGAGAAGTTCAATATTTCAAGATCCCAGGGACAAAAAAAATTGTTCATAGTCTTTAGTTCATGAAACTATCCAAATCTATTTATACGCTTCTGAAGTTCATCAAAACTAGAGGTCTGAAGGAATCAATTATTTGGTCAATTATGAGAATGTAATAAAAGTTTGTCTTATCCCTAAAGGGCCTATTTAATGGAGATGGGGATGCAACTAGTGAGAAGGCATCAACAAGAACCTTTATCATCCTGCTCTTCTTCTCATCAAATACTTACTTAAGCAATTGTTTGAGTGCAAAGCCTACTCCATCTTTATCTATCATTTGAGATCATGTGAACTTGAAAACAAGAGAATTTGAAGAGTCACAAGACATTCAATGGTACATTCCAATACAAGATTGTAGATAACTTCATATTGGTCAATACAAGACTGGCCACTAATATACATTTTTTTAAAAACTCATGATGTCATCAAGTTTTCAACCAAAATGACTGTTTAAATCGACGTCCATGCTATACTCCTATTGTAAAAACTGGTCGACCATTCAACCAAGTTTGGTTGAAATTCGACATTGATATGTCGGCCAAGCGTGACCACCTAGTAGGCTATTTTGATGCTAAGATGGCCAAAATGTCAACCACTATGTTAGTCAAATGTTCGACAATAAACAAGCTAGTGAAAAATTGATGAAAAAAGTTTGACAACAAAAATGGTCATTTAGTCGACCAAATTGCATAAAAAAATAGACTAATGTGCGTAAAAAATTAGGCCAAAATTTACTAGTGTTAACTTGACCTAGCTGAACTAATGTTGAGGCAAGTGGAGAAGAACATGAGAACTATTCGAGTTACAAAATCTAGCACCTGAAAGTTTGGATCTTTATTGGTATGTATATTCTTCTACTTGCAGAATTCATTTCCCTCAATTGGTAATATAGAGTGGGATGTGCACAAGCCTATTACTATTCAAATCGGTGAATTCATAAATCATTTAAACAAGAATTTTGAACCTATAATGGATGATTACTTTAGTAATTTTAAAGACATACTGCATAAGAGAAGCAGAATCCCAGGTCAACTTTTTGAAAAATACAAAGATGATATTTGTTTCTTGATGGACACCGATACTACTTTGATTAAGGTAGTTGAACCAAGAACTACATGGCTTCCACTAATAGAGCATGAGTTGGAAATTGACTAAGCCACTAGGTCAATAAAGCCATTACTAGAAGAACCAAAAGACAAAGGTGCAACAAGGTTTGTCACTTATGAAGAAGCTAAAACATGAATAAAAATAGATTTAGTCGGAGTAAAGATAGGAAAGAAAAACATGAAAATGATCAGAACATTAGAAAAAAAATTTGGTGAGGTTGAGGAAGAACTGGACAAGTTAGTTGAAGAGGTAGCCGAGGAGAAAAAATTGGTTGGTAAAGGTGAAGATAAAAAGGAAAAAGAGTTTGATGTAGGGGCATCCAAGGTTAAGGCAGGGCATTATGTATCCTTAGTGAAACTACATGGAGTGTTTATATTTTGGCCAGTGTTACTTGGTTGCAGCCTTGACTGACAATCTCAGTCATTGAAGGAAGCTCAGTCACTGACGTAACTTGGTAGTCTCTGGCATTCGATGCATGTGTTACTAAGTGATGCCTACGGTGCTCGGTCAACACTGGTACTCAGCGATGCCTGACGTGATCAGTGATTTTACTGTCGCTCGGTAGTTCTGAATTACCAGCTCGAGATCTATGTGGTTTGTTGAGCTGACTTGGTGAATTTATTATTGGTAGCCATTTTTATGGGCCGACATGCTGAATTAAATATTTGTATACATTTGTAAGCTGACTTGTATAGCATTTAATTATTTATTTTGGGGAGTTAAGGGTTTCATCTTGCCAACTTGTGGCTGATGATTAGTATTTAATGAGGGCTTGGGTAGATGTTTAGTGAGAGAATCAGAAGAGATCAGGACACACAACAACTTAGCAGATCTGGAAGTCAGATGCAAATCTTGAGAGTGAAGTTGTGGAAAAGCTCTTGATATTCTTCCAAATCAGATTTCTATCTGATAGTTTGTAATAGAAGAGCTAGGGGTTTTCATACTTGGAAATAAGTAGATTTCTTGGAGGCTTGTGAGCTCAAGTTTAGATCTGCCTTAGGGTTTCTATTAGCTTCTGATTGTCTTCAGAGCTGAACTAGTTGAGTTTGTATTGGATCTAGTTGTGGATCTTGCAAAATTGTTTCTGATTGTAATTGGCCCTGACTCGGAAGGCCTTACAATCGGGCATGTTAATGAAAATCAGTGTTAAACAATTACTTTGTGTTGCATTGTTGAGTAATCTACTGTGTAATTTTGTTGGATGCAAGGTTTGGACTATCCTTCATTGGATCCACCATCCTTGACTACATCAGGTGGTATCAGAGCCAGGTTGAGATCTGACTTGGCAACTTGGAAATTATCACAAGGTGGTTGTTGAGGGTTTTTTGCAGAGGGTTTATTTGCATATCTTTAAGGATGCCTCCGAGAAGATTGGAACCTAGAGTTATTTCAAATCTTTGTGATACTATTGAATCCTGGATCACAGAGAAGGTGAAATTAGATTTTAGATCTGAGATGGAATTGATGAAGAATGATATGGTCACCGAGATCATGAGAACTGTTACTGGTATACATCAGAATGTTGGTACTGAGGATGGCTATGAAGAAGTTGTTGAAGAATTTAAAACTACTGGATCTAGTGGTGATGACCGGAGGAACATATCTGGTGAAGACAGAACTGCTCGGTTGCCTAGATCTATTGCTCGGTTTAGTAATTACCAAATGGAAGTTTCTACTTTCTCTAGTACTTTGAAGCTCGACAATCTAATTGATTGGATTGGTGAACTTTAAGATTTCTTTGAGCTGGAAGAAATTGAAGATCCTCTTCGGGTGAGATTAGCACAGAAAAAGTTGAAAGGACATGCTGCTCTTTGGTGGAAGGAACTACAGAGAGATCGAGAAGATGAAGGTGAAACAAAGATAAATTGGTGGAGATTGATGGTGACCAAGTTGAAAGCTAAGTTCATACTGGCTAACTATGAGCTCGACTTGTTTAAGAAGTTGCAGAATCTGAAACAGAAGGATTTGTCTTTTGAAGATTATACCGAGGAGTTCTACAAACTTACTATTTGCTCTGGACACCGAGAGCTTGGTAAGGAAAAGGTAGCTCGGTATGTGAGTGGTCTGAGATGCAATATTTAGGATGAGCTTGGTATGCTAAAGATTGATTCTGTTGAAGATGCTTTTTAGTATGCTCTGAATGCAGAAGATAAGTTGAAGAGGAAACAACCTAGTAACTCCCGAGGCAAAGAAAAGATTGATCACTCAGTGAAGGAGAGATTGACTAATACAGATGATGAATAGAAACCTGTGGAACCGAAGAAAAATACAAGTAGAGTTATCTTTAAAGGCACTTGCTATAACTGTGGAGAGGAAGGACATCGTTCTTTTGAGTGTACATAGAAGAAGGTTGATCAACAAACTATTGTGATGAATGAGAACATTCAGAATGAACTTGAATCAGAGAACTTGCTACTTTGGTGAACATTGCTCTGTACAAAGGATGAACCTTGTCAGAGGAGTAACTTGTTTAGGACCGGACACAAGACTGAAGGTAAACACTGTGATGTTATTGTTAATAGTGGTAGTACTGATAACCTTATTGCTAAGGACCTGGTTCAGAAACTTGGTTTGAATAGAATGAAGCATCCTTGTCCTTATAGGATTGGCTGGTTATAAGATGTTCATGCTTTGGAAGTTAGAGAACAATGCTTCATTGATGTTTAGATTGGATAGTACAAGGATATTGTGCTATGTGACATTGTGAAGATGAATAGTTATGATATATTGCTCGGTAGACCTTGGCAATATGATTGCAGAGCTATTTATGACTATGTAAGAAATGTGTTTACTATTGAGAAGAATGACAGGAAGTTTTCACTGATGCCTTTGGTGGACACAACACTCAGTAGGAGAAGCCTGAGTATTTGTAGCTGAGTTGAGATTGTGGATCTAGAGAAAATGAATGATCAGTATGGAGAACTAACCTATACATTGTCAAGAAAGGACTTGAAGAGACAAAGGAAACTGAAGTGGAGGAATTTTCAAGAAAAAAAGGTGGAGGACTTGTATGTGAAGAACCAGTTCTGGATTTATGTGTTGAATCCTGAAAGATATTCTTCTCACATATGAACATCTTTTGGAACCTGGGGTGTCTGATGTAGGGGCATCCAAGGTTAAGGCAGGGCATTCTATGTCCTTAATGAAACTGCATGGAGCATTTGTATTTTGGCCGGTGTTACTCAATTGCAGCCTTGACCAATGGTCATGGTCATTGAAGGAACTTGGTAGTCTCTGGTGCTTAGTGAATGTGTTACTCGGTCATGCCTGCGGTGGTCGGTTGACACTGGTGCTCAGCAATGCTTGGTGTGCTCGGTGATTTTATTGTCGCTCGGTAGTTCTGACTTACCAACTAGAGTTCTGTGTATTTTTTGAGCCGATTTGGTGATTTTATTGTTGGTAGCCATTGTTATGGGCCAACATGTTGAATTTAATGTTTGTATAAATTTGTAAGCTAACTTGTATGGAATTTAATTATTTATTTTGGGGAGTTAAGGGTTTCATCTTGCTGACTTTTGGTTGATGATTAGTATTTAATGAGGGCTTGGGTAGATGTTTAGGGAGAGAATTGGGAGAGATCTGGACACACAACAACTTAGCAGATCTGGAAGTCAGATGCGAAGCTTGAGAGTGAAGTTGTGGAAAAGTTCTTGATGTTCTTGTAGATCAAATTTCTATCGAATAGTTTGTAATAGCAAAGCTAGGGGTTTGCATACTTGGAAACAAGGAACTTTCTTGGAGGCTTGCGAGCTCAAGTTTAGATCTGCCTTAGGGTTTCCATCATCTTCTAATTTTCTTCAGAGACAAACTATCTAAGTTTGTACTGGATCTAGTTGTGGATCTTGCAGAATTGTTTCTGATTGTAATTGGCCCTGACCTCGAAGGCCTTACAGCCGGGCATGTTAATGAAAATTAGTGTTAAACAATTACTTTGCATTGCATTGTTGAGTAATCCAGTGTGTAATTCTGTTGGTTGCAAGGTTTGGACTATTCATCATTGGATCCACCATTCTTGACTGCATCAAAGTTAAATGAAGAAGTATAGGAAGAGCCACTGATGGCAAAGAGAGGAAAAATAAAACAAATTGATAATGCAATAAGTGCAAGGATAAAGTCCACTATAGGTAATACCCCACCTTAGAGAAGCAGAGTTGCAAAAATCACAAGGCCTGGACCAACAAAGACTTATTAGAAGAAAATAGGTACAGAAGATTCCACTGAGGTACCTGAACCAAAGAGGAGAAAATTAATCATAAATAAAGATGATGTTGATTTAGAGGAAGAAGACAAAAACTACTTCTGAGTGGTAGTAAATAAAGCACCACAAACACTATGGGTATGTACAGGATCATGGTATACCAAATTATGGCCTTAAGTGGCAATGAAAATTCAAAAAATTACGGTTAGTCAACTTCATGTAAAATTTTGAACATCTTATCAACATGATGTGAAAAAGTTGTAAAAATAGAATCTATAGGAAATTTAATGTAGTTTCTAAACTACTAGCCCTTGTCTAAAAAAAATTAATCTAATTGTTCAAAATTTTAGATTCCAATGCAATAGTACAAAATTTTTAGGGAAAAGATAAAAAGTACATCTATGTCTGACCAACTTAATCACAACCAAATGATGATATATTTTACCAAGATTCTAGATATAAGTATAAGACTAACGCCCAGATGTGACGCATATTTTTTTGTAATTTTTTGCGAAATAAATAATTAATTATGAATTTCCTGCTACAACTTATTCAGAATAAAAAAAATCTCATGTCTAACCACCTTAACTAATTATAAACTTTAAAATTTTTATTTTTTTTTCTTATAGTATATGAAGCATAGAATGTGACACATGTTTCAGATTTCAAAAAGGTTAAATGGTTTGAAAGTTATACTTTTTTTCAATCAGTATGTCAATTACGACTTTAAAGATAACTCAATTAAAAAATAAGTAATAATTACTCATTGAACTCAAAATTTGAAGGCAATTATATTGAAGGAAAGCTGATAATGTCTTTAAGAAACTCTTTTTGTTTCATCAATTTCAGGCAAAAAAATTATTGTCAGCTACATGGTCAAAGTCTCGAGATCAAAACAAATATGTTGAAAACGCCTAATGGGTTGACCATTCATGTTTGGCATTACCCAAGGCAAATACCAAGCCTAATAGGATATTAGGATCCATAATAATTTTTTAGGCCAACTCGATTGTCTTGGAGAGAGTTACAAAGGTCTTTTTGAGTAGACCCTAGGTATATGACCCTAGAAACAAGGGTTTGGTGGATAACAAATTTGGTGAGTGGTGAAAATATATAAACTTGAAAAGATTGTGTTTTTAAACCTTAAGAAAGAGTGTTTCATGCTTTGGGGTGCATGGAGTAAGTGCATATATATAAGTTGCTTTGTTATTTGGAGGAAATTAGGCTTAGTTTGTGGGTGCTAGGGTAGTGGATCTGGCATTTGGTCCAAAGGAGTCTACCCTGATTCTTGGGGAGGATTTAAGGAATACAAAAGGGTATCTAGATCAACCATTAGTTTCTTGATTTTTTTGGATAATTATGGAGAAAAAGGCTGATTTATGACTGGTGAAGGCTACAAGCCTATAAGAGCTATTGGAATGGATTGTTAGAAGATGAGTTGACCATAATTGGTAGATTGGTGGGAAATAGTAGATGGACCATATTAAGATTTTATATGGTGTTACAATCAAGGTGGAAGGCCTATTTCAATTTTTGACAAGATGGAGGCTCTAGGTGCACTGAGAGGCCTAGAATGGAGTTGGTGCCAAGAGAAGTTGGGATGAGAGGTTAGAGGAAGTGAACTTGTTCAAAATGTTAGATGTGTTGGTTATCTAAAGTAAGATCAGTCTATTTGACCCTTGAGTTGAGACTAACTCCTTGAGTAGATTACAAGATGCTTGTAGAATCCTCAAGTTGTGTTGGGTTCCATGAGGGGATAGCAGAGGGCTCTGCATCAGATACACATGAATACAATGTAGCAGACAAATTTTGAATACTATAAATTTCTATTAAACAATAATAAAAACAATAAAAGCCTAAAAATTGAGCTTACCTAGTGATCTTCACAAAATCAGATATGGGATTTGTTTAGATATCCAAAAGCCCTAAGCCGTGTTCAACATTTTCACAATAAAAATGTTGAATGCGGCTGGGCTATGTAAATATAAACTAGTGGCAAAAATCAGATATCTGATAATATCAGATTTTTGATTAGGCCCATGCTTTGGATTTTGTCTTGGCCTACTTAAAAGTCAACAAATGAATTAGTGTGCTTTTGGATGAGTGAAAAGTTTATTTTTTCAGATCGCCACTTTTTGGCATACCATGATCCTACACCCAGGCCTACTAAAAAGTCAACAAATGGATTAGTGGGCTTTTGGATGAGTGAAAAGTATATTTTTTCACATCGGCACTTTTTGGCATACAATGATCCTGTACATACCCGTAGATTAAATTCCTAAAGGAATAAGAGAAAGAGGAGGATTAGGTCATCCTAAAATTAACATATATTCAAACATGAACAAAGAAAACCAAGATAAACTGGAAGAGGTGTCATTGGCATGATGATTAAATTCAAGCAATTGCTAGTTAAATTTTCAAATAGTATTCCACAAGAGTTGAATGATAAAGTTTTATCTAGATGGACCTATGCACTGAACACCGAGAAGAAAATGAGAGAAAGGTCACTGATTCTCACAATGACAAATATTTTGTTTCCAGAGATTGAATCAGCAATGCAGAAGTATAAAAATAAATTTTTGATGAAAGGGAGAGCATTAAATATCCTATAAGGAAAATTACAAGAAGTTGATGAAGAAAGTACACAAATTTGGACTAGTATTCTTAGTTCAAAGGATGAAACAGAGAAAACTGCATCTATAGTTACTACCTTGCAATCTGTACAAGTTAGACGAAAAGGTGTACAAATAGATGTTGACACAATACACAAGCCCATTCACATCTCTAACACTGAGAAGCCAAAAGACCAAACATATGTTGAAGACTTCTTAATTGCTACAGAAAATGTAATGGAAGAACTTCCAGAGATGTTAAAGATAATAGAGGAAGAAGAAGTATTAATTGAAGATATTAATGAAGGATACCCCAATGATGAAGAAAAAGAAGATGAAGAAATAACTACTGCTACCAAACATAAACAAGAAGCACAACCTTTTGAGGTAGCTAGAGCACTTATACCAGGTAACTTACCTATTCTAGTACAAGAAATTGACATAACTATCAAGAAATAAATAGAGGATATACCACATGAGAAAGTAATGGATACAGTTGAAGACAAGGGTGATGAAACAGGAAAAGACACCAAGCATTGTGGTGATTCCACAAGAGATAGAGAGAACATCGAGACCAATAATGCCGAGACAAATAATCAAGGAGATGAAGATGAAAATAAAGTAGATGATTCTACTACATGCACAAGGCCAAGAGCCCTAGGACCTCAAACTGAGGGAATTACTATGAGGGAAGAAAAGAAGGAATAAAGTGTGTCTATCGAGAAACCACATATAAATCAGGAGAAAAAGGCTCTAGTTCCATATAGTTCGTTACCTACTTCAAGAAAGAAAGAAAATAAGAAAATGAAGAAACATGGAGGAAAAGGTCCAGTCACACTAGATGAAATTATTGAAATACCAACTTGTGACCCGAGAACATTGGAACCTGAAGCTCTAAGGAACTATGGAGAGCTATGCATCTGAAAACAAGCTCAAGAGAAGATGAGGCAAGAAGGAAAGAATAAATAGGTGCTAGAGGATGTGAAAGAAATTTTGATGCAAGTTATCCCGAATGTCAATGTTGATGAGAATACTCCTATCATTGACCAACTTGCAATGCTAACCAAGAGTAACAATGCTCCTACAGCTGATGCAAAGAAGAAGATAGAAGAAAGAGATGAGAAGAAGATAAAATACAAGGTAACCAGGAGGATCATCCAAGCAGTGGCAATACATAAGGTAACACTTTCTGAAATAGTAATACAGATAGAAGGCATCATTCAGAAGATCCTTACTATTTTAAGTAAACTTTTCACTTTAGATTCATTTACTATAGATATAACTGAAAAGTTAAAGAAATTACATGAATATTTTTAGAAAAGTTCAAAAAGTTTGATAACTGAACCCCATGCATTCAAATTGTATTATTCTAAGGTTAAACACATTCAAAAATTGAGAAATGAGTTAGGGAAAGAATGGGATAGAATAAAAGAATAGATAATCAAACTACAGGTTGAGTTATAACTACACATAGAGGTGATGCAAAAGTATGTGAAGAAGGAAAAAGAGTTAATTTCCACCCCGGAGCTGTCAGTTGTGGATCACATTTTTGACATGCATGCATAGGTAGGCCTAGAAAACATTTCTCTAGAGATTTTAAAAGAGGAATCAGAAAACCTCTTAGGCAACCTTCAGAAAACCCATAAGAACATTTTTGACAAGTTATAACTATACAATTTTTTGTCATTATTATAAAAAAAGTGGGGAAAATATGTATATAATATGTACTTTATTGAGAGCATATTGACAGGGGAGTCTACAAATTTTAAAGTTTACAAGTTTTGAATTTTGGAAAATATTTTGATATGGCATACATATGTATTTTTGTCACTAATGCCAAAGGGGGAGAATGTTACACATAATTTTTATTAAGTGTTTTTATTAGTGTCACACATATAGTCGGTAAATGAAAGAAAACAAATAAGTTAGTCAAAGTACAGTTATAGTAACCGAGAAAAGCACAAGGAAGAAGACAAGTAAACCATGTATAGACTTGACTTAGCATCGACATCAAGCCATATGATTATCGAGCACATCAAGTACAGTTAAAACTAAGCATACATGTTTACCGAACATCAGTGTTTTACCAAGACAAAAATGTAGTATTTACTGAGTGATACGTGATTGACATAGAAGTTTGAATGACACTAAAATCAAGGAAAATGATTTATACTGAGCTAGAAAAGGGTTTACATAAATCAAGGTAAAGATTTATTGGAGATATAAAATTGATTGGTGATGATTCCTATGTAATTTTGAATTAGGCTATTCATATGGATTGTTGATCAAATGTTTTGTAGAAGTTTCCACAACCCTAATTAGGTCAAATCTTTATGATTTAAGAATTTTCAAGATGTCAGATCAGTATGTACATGATATCAAGTAGCCTCCTACAAGAGACATCTGAAGATTAGAAAGGGTTATGATGTCAAGTTTTTGATAGAGTGTTTAGGATTATATCAGAAGCATAACAGAGTTTACCGAGAAGTATTTGAAGGATATATCTATCATAGAAAGGTGATATCAGCTAAGGGATAAGAAGATTTGATATTCAACAAAGTAAGTTGCTACATCTAGATCAATATACTGTTACTTTCTAACAACTCTAGCAGACAAAATATCATAACAGAGTAGACTTAACTATCTTTTGTAAATCTCTTAACCGAGTGTACACTTAACAGTGCTGCTAAAACTGTCTAACAAGGTAGATCTTAACAGGTCTTAAATTTTAATCCTAATAGGGTAAGATCATCAGAAGTGATCAAAATTGTATGCCCTAATAGACAACTTTATTATTGCAGTAGTGAACCTTTTTAGGTTTCATCCCCACCACAGTTTTTACCTTCTAACAAGAGTTTCTGCGATACCAAAATCTTTGTGTCAAGTGTATGAAGTTTTATGAATGTCTATTTGTTAGATTAGAAGCTCTTACACTTTCATTATGTTCATCAATGAATGGTAATGATGAATAAGACAATCGATTAATGAAGAGTATTATCTTGAGGATTATGATTAAATTTTTTTTAGGGTTATTGATTCAACCCTACCCTCTCAGTAACTGACCTTTCCATAATCTGAACACTTCATTTATTGAGGTCACATCGTAAGGGATCATGCTTCCATGATTCCCTAGATGTATTTGATGATTTTATATAAGAGGCATGAGCAAAGGGTTGGCATCTTCGTAAACTTTTGTATTTAAGAAAGGTAAAGAAACATATTTGTTGATAAGAGGGATTTCCTAAATATTTTCATTATAGGTCAACAATTCATCTAGTGGCTTCCTTTGTGAAATTCTTCACTGGTGGGGGGCCTTATTTGGAGGGTTTGAAAAGGCTCAAGGATAATTTTTATAGGGTCTTCATTAAGCTTTTCCTTTTCAACCCTTCATTTCTCCAACATTGGATTAGAAATATTTTTAGAAAAAATATATGATTTAGAAATAATTTTTTTTTAACCAATAGAATGATTTAGCAAGACTTTTATCTTTAAAAAAGTCTACACTCCCTACAAACAAAACCTTTTTTGGTAATATTCCATCTCATTTTGTTGGCCCAAGATACTCTATCTAAAAGAATATGAAATACCTTCTTGGAATCTTTTCTCCATTCGCTCGGCAAAAACATTATTCCACACTCACAAATGTTAAAATGCTTTTTAGGGGGGAAACCCTTATCTAGAAGGTTCCACATGCAATATTTCCTAAGCCCACGTGTACAAAACAACATATTCTATATTCGCCGCTTGGAGGCTATGCTTTGGGATATACCGTTGTATCAAATGTGGAGGATTCCAAAGGTTTAGTAATGCCAAATGTGCCTCCTATGACGAGAACCTAAGTTGGTTGCATGAAAATTGTAGATTACCAGTTGCTTTTTGGTATTTCTCATTTTTCCTACTACGTCACTCTCCCTTCTTTTGAGCGGATCACTCTTCTTCTCCCGCTTTAGTACCTCTGCATGAGATTAGTCTCTTTTGGCCTCTGGTTCTTTCTATATTTGGGCCTCATGTTGTTTCATGCTTTCTAGACTCTTGGGAAGATTATCTTTTAGTTCTCACGACATATCTCTATAGACTCCTTTCCATCTCCGATTGTGTTGCAATACATTGGCATTCAATTAACGTGCTCTGTTGAGTGTCTTTCTAGGTTGTTGGAAGCTTGTTAGGGTTTAGATTGAAGTCCGTGCAAGCGAGCCAATCCCTATAGAAATGCTTTTGGCCAAGAACTATTTGATTGAGAGTGAAAATGTAATCTTTGTTGAGAAAGTTATGACAATACTATTACAAAATCTTACACCTATTATTAGGTCACAATATATTCGTATATGGAGAAAATAGATGGAGAAAATAGATTGGGATAATTTTGCCACACTATAATTATGGGTTAATGCGTGTGAATAGACAACACCTATACAACATATAAAATGTACTATTAACAATATCTATTGATAATTAATTAAATAGAGAAAACAGTTTAATTTTGATCTATTATTTAATTAATCAATAAATATGATCAGGATACATTTCACATTCTATTTCATATTTTGTATTATATCTCACGAACGATTATTAGATTGCAATATGTTTGTATATGGAAAAAAGAGATTGGTATAATTTTTGCCATGGCATAATTATGGGTCAACGCCTATACAACATACAAAACATACTATTAACAATGTTTATTGATTGATTAAAAATAGAAAAAACAATTTCATTTTCATTTATTATTTAATTAATCAATAAATATGATCAAGATACATTTCATATTTTATATTATACCTTGCCAACAATTATTAGATCACATTATATTCGTATGAAAAGAGATTGAGATAACTTTTGCTATGTCATAATTATGAATCAATCTTGTGAATAGACAACATTTATACAACATACAAAATAACACTATTAACAATGTTTATTGATTAATTGAAAATAGAAAAAACAATTTAACAATTTAATTTTCATCGACTATTTAATTAATCAATAAATATGATCAAAATACATTTTCAATTCTGTATTATACCTCACCAACGATGAAGTTTCTTCCGTCATAAGTAATCGACAAACACGACCAACAATATAATTCATATGCTGAACGTCTCAGAATCTTTCCTAGATCTGCATGAGGACGACGATGAAATGGTCGCGAGGAACATTATTATAATGAGCAGTCTTTTTACTTTTTATGTTGTGTCACTGTAAATCTTTTCCCTCTTTCACGTTGGAATTTTATTATTATTAATTTTCACCAAAAACAAGTGACGACACGTCAGAATTGTATTATTATTATTAGCTATTTATGTAATAATAATCCAAAGTGCAGGATTTTCTTGCGAGGTAGAGCCGGCGCTTCTAGAAAAAAGAAAAAAAAAAAAATGAAAAACAAAGGCCATGGAATATTAGTCTTGAATTCGAATATGGTCATTGAAGGTGAAGGAAGAATGTGGCTATAAAATTTAAATATTTAGCGGATGTCTCCGAAGAGACAAAAATGACCCAGCGGGTAGTGAGTATGCGGACGACCAAGTCAAAAGGCGAAGAAGCGTTTGGCAAATCTGTATAAACATGGGCAAGAGGAATTCATGAGAGATAAGAAATCTTGCTTTTGTGCGAACAAGATTAGAGCGTACATTGAAATCCCCACCAGAGATCAGAAGAGTAAAATGTGGAACTTGGCGCGCTTGGAGAACGTTTTGCCTCATTGGCTTGAACAAACCCAGTTGCAATGGGTTCAGTGGGTTTATGCTTTCTGGCAATTTGTACGCGGAAATCCTGTGGGCCTGCTCGTCTTGTCATTCTTGCCATTCTACGTGAGGCAACAGTTTAAGAAGAAAAAAGTGGTTGTTGTTGGTGGAACGAAAGATATTGATTACAAGGATTACATGACCGGACAATATAAAATCGCAAATATGGAGACAGTGTCATATGCAAACCCTCGACGTAGTTACATGGTGAAGCACAATGAATATTATTACATCACGCATGAGAATAGCATTTGTCAGTTGTCAGCATGCAGTGACCTGTATGGCGAAGACGTAATCTTCGTTGAGAGACTTGTGGCAGTGTCTGGAACACTTGCAGTGGGCAAGCAGTTATCACAAACAGAGGCTTATGAAAAGGTGATGTCAAAGCGTTACTATTTAAGCGAAGGCCCCAAATATGTAGTCCCAACGTGCTTAGACTATTTTGAGTATAGCAGCAAGTTTTGGGGTATTTTGAGCACAATTCCCATTTTGCTTCAGGGGAGAAGTTATAATAAGTCTTCTACTTTACTTAGTCTTGTGATTATCATGTTAGATTTCTTCAGGGGCACCCTGTATAAGCTATATGACTGCCTTTTCAACCGCATTACCAGATTTGTTAAACTGAATATCTTCGGAAAGAGGACATATTTGTACGATTTCTTTTCGATATTCAGCAATAGATGGAGATATACCGACACTATGAAGAAATATGCTTACCTAGCAAAACCGAACGAGGAAATGACAATAATGTGGAACTGCAAACTGAGATCTCTGGACGACATAGAGATTGTCAACTCGGATGTATGGAATCATGATCCTGCAGATCACAACATATTTATGGCCCTATATCCTGACAATTCTGATTACAGAGCTGAATGCATTGTTATGAACTATAGCGACCATAATTCAACAGCTGTATTAAGGAAGCATGTTTATGTCCCTTGATTACAGTCTTACAGATATTTTAGCATAAGTCGTAACGTAAGCTGCACATGTGGCAAATAATGTTTAAGTTACTGGCAGCAGAAGTTTAATTGCCTTTCGTCCATTTGTAGTTTGGTGTCATAGTGTTTTGGTTTGAAACCATAACTAACTGTAGACCTGTCTCTCAGATCTAATTAGCTGTCACGAGCCATCTACCTGTGCATTTTCATGTGTACTGTTGTCAGCATATAATAGTTTTCTGTCAAACTCTTCAGCAGAGATTAAGGAATATTGGTTGTTCAATCTGCTGTATAAATATGCTTTTCTTGTTCAATAAAATCATTGATCTGGAATTGCAAAACAGGAATTTGTGAATTGGTACGGCTAATTCTCATTTTGGTCCAAAATGAGCATTCAGCAAATTCCACCTCAGGATCTGGAATTAGAATTGAGGCATGAAATTGGAATTGGGAATTTAATTTTGTGTGTGGAAATTAATTCCCATTTTCTAATTCCAGGTCAATTCCAGCAAACAAACGGGCTATAAAGGTTAAATTAGCTGATGTTGGTGAACAAGTTTCTAGTAATAATATGGTTTTGTGACTATCGTTTTTTTATTACTAGTTTGGCTGTATGGGAAAATACACTTTCTCTTGAGAACTTGCCAGGTATCCTTGTACAAGAAGAAGAGACGAAGAAGCTTGTACAAAAAGAAGAGACGAAGAAGCTTGTACAAAAAGAAGAGACGAAGAAGCATATGGATAGCAGATTTCAAAATGTAGAGTCAGCTTTGATAGTGAAACACAATAAGCCATCTAAAGGAAAACAATGGTCCGAAAAAAGAGGAGGGGTAAATTTGACAACCAAAGGAATAAAGAGGACAAAAGGTATCATGATGGAACAACATCCAAATCAAATGTAAAGAAAAATAAAAATTGTAATTATCGTGGTAAATTAGGATTTTGAATCCTGGAAAAAGAAGTATAACGAGTCCAAAAACAATAAACATGAAGGTAATAATGTGAATAGAGATGATGAGTTAAATGAAAACCTTCATAACTTAAAATTGTGCATTTTTTTATGTTTCTCTTTCAGCTGAAACAAGTGGTTTTAATTATTGATTTATAGATTCAGGGGCATAAATTCATATGTCATGTCATAGAAATTGGTTTATAAATTTTCATGAAAAAAATGATGGTGGTAAGATTTATTTAGGAGATGATAGGTCTCATGATATAAAAGGATATGGTGATATTAGTGTGCAACTAAATAATTTTTTAGTGTCATAGATGAACCTATAATTAAGAAAAATTTGGTATTAGTTTCATTTATTATTGATCAAGGTCTAAAAGTCGAGTTCTTAAAGAAAAGTTGTCATGTTAAAGATATGAAAAACATAATAATGTGATGTCTGAATGAATCAGGACAAGAGGTTTCTATAAACTTGACATCAAAATGGAAAGTCATTAAGAAATGGCTTTTACATGTGTATTTATTGAAGAGCTATAGCATAAGAGGTATGGTCATTTAAATCTTAAGGATCTTATTTCTCTACAAAGGAAAGAGATCGTGCAAGGTCCTCCAATATATTTAAGAATGAACAAAATAATTCTAATGGTTGTGATTGGGTAAATTGTTAGGAATAGTCGCAACAAATAATTGAGAAATGGGGGATGGGGGGGGGGGGGGGGGGGTGAATCAGTTACCTACAAGTTTCAATTCTTTATACAATTAAGTATACTTAAACATAAAGCATACACACAATGAAAGAACATATGAACACAACACCAATATTTCGGTTACGGGGAAACTCAAATAAGTAAAACCTCGGTGGGACTTGATACCCACTAATATTCTGTAATAGTGTATAATGATCCTTGCTAGAAGATCCTTTACACTGTTAGGAGTAGATTTATAATATATGAAGTACAGTAGACCTGGTTAAGGGTCAGACCCTGTTAGGAGTCTTTTACAATTGTCCCTATTAGGGGAGAGTACACACTGTTCGAGAGCTCACTGCTCAAAGGAGTGAAGTCTACAACCTTCTGAATAACAGATACACACTATATCTAGATCTTGGTGAACTGCGCTTTGACCTACTATCTGGATCAGTTCCAATGTATAGCTCAAATACTCTACTTGGTCACATTGACCTTCTTCTGATGGTTCTACAACTCGCACACTTTGCTCTGCTCTTAATCAACCATGAACCACCCTTCAACAATCACAAATGACTACCTATAAGTATCTTTCCTCCAAATGATATAATCAAGTCTGCCTATTAGAACCACTTTGAAATCATAATAGAGAAACCATAATAGACTCCAACAAGCATTCTGTTGGCTCCATTATGCACGCAACATAATCTAGGACCTGTCTAAATAAAATAAATGTAGACCCATGCTACACACTGTCAGCTCTACCAAAACAAATGGATCTTTCTCTACAAGTTGAGTTAACTCATAAGCTCTTAACCAAACATCAACAACTCATCTCTAAGCTTAACTCCAAGGGAACATACCCTCAAGATAGGCACAACTCTAGAACCAATAAAATCTTTGTCAGCTCTGCTGAACAAACACAAGAAACTATTAATAACAAATAGCAACTGCATAACTTTACTTGCGTTCATCATCAGATCATGCATCCATGAACTTAACATCACTAACATGTCTTCAACATATATCCAAGGGTGCATGCCCATAGGAAAACTATATGGACAACCATACACAGAACACTGTATGTAACTCTGTCAGGAACATTGCTGACACAAGCTGCTATATAACTATCTACGCTCACAATTAGCCTCTGCACCTATGATATCATGTTGATATCATGCCTATCCAACATATACATAAAACTTATTATATAAGACTTCCATGCATGCTACTTTCCATATGTTGTCATCAATGACAAACATACAGTCAGTACAGGCCTGCTAGCAAATCTCTAACAATCTCCCCCTTTGGCATTGATGGAAACATGTGGAATGAAAAACCACCATCAACCCAAATGAATATTTATTTTGTAACATTCTCCATTTCCTCTTCAAAACTCCCCCAAAGATGAATCCTTCATCTATTGCAATATTTTCTAACATTCTCCATTTCCTTAATTGAATTGTTGTCACAACTAAATACTGCTCCCCTTAAGTATGTTAGTCCTCCTATTTTTCATGACTCTATATACTACTCCCCCTTTGACATCAATGGAAAAGGGTGCCATTCATTTTAAGCACCAGTACTACTCTTGAGGTAGAGTAGTCAACCTTCCATCAGTCCCAAAGGACTGATGCCATTCCTACTTTCTTCTAAGAAGAATCAGGGAAGGGAATTACTCCCAACTTCCCCCTCATATACTCAAAAGTATCCTTAGGCAAGGGCTTTGTGAATATGTCTGCCAACTATTCCTTAGTATTCACATAGTCCAACTTAACTTCTTTCTCTACCACTTTCTCTCTTAGGAAGCGATACTTGATCTCAATGTGCTTTGTCTTTGCATGCATCATAGGGTTCTTAAACATATTGATAGTGTTAGTGTTATCATAGTTAATAACAATAGGATAATCAATCTGAATTCCAAAATCTTTTATCATCTACTTGATCCACACAATTGTAGAACAATTCAAGGTTGTTGCAACATACTTTGCTTCTGTTGTTGACTGAGAAATAAAATTTTATTTCTTGCTTGTCCAAGTGACAAGTCTATCACCAAGAAACATTGCTCCTCTTGATGTACTCTTTTTGTCATCTACACATCTTGCCCAATCTGCATCAATGTACACATGAAGCTCAACATTTTCTAAATTAGGATACCATAGATCATAGTCTACAGTGCCTTGTAAGTATCTAAATATCCTCTTTACTGCCATGAGGTGACTTTGCTTAGGCTTTGCTACAAATCTTCCAACTATGCCAACTACATTTGAAATATCAAGTCTAGTCTAAGTAAGATAAATCAATTTACCAATCATTGACTTGTACAATGTTATATGAACTGCTGGTGAGTGATCTTCCTTTGTAAGCTTGCATCCAGTAATCATAGGGGTTCCTATTGGCTTGCAATCATCCATCTTGAATTTCTTTAATATTTCTTTCACATAATTAGACTGGTTAATGAATATACCTTTCTCTATCTGCTGCACATTCAATCCTAAAAAGTATTTGATAGGACCAATCATACTCATCTCAAATTCATTCTGCATCTCCTTAGAAAATTAAACACTAATTTTGTCATTACCTCCAAAGATAATGTCATCAAAAAATATAGCTACAAGTAACAAACCTTTAGATGTCTCACTAATGAATAGATTACAATCTGCTGCTCCTTTCTTGAATCCAGTCTTTGTTAAGTATCCATCTAGTCTCTCATGCCATGTTCTAGGGGCTTGCTTAAGTCCATAGAGGGCTTTCTTTAATTTTCATACCATATCAGGTCTATTTGATAAGGTGAATCCTTCAGGCTACTCAATGTATACTTCTTCTTTCATATTTCCATTCAAAACTGCTAACTTGACATCCATCTGATACACTTTGAAGTTTTTGACTATAGCATAAGCTAGAAACAACTTAATAGCTTCTAATCTACTCACAGGTGCAAATGTGTCTGAATAATCAATGCCCGCTCTTTGTGCATAACCTCTACATACTAATCTGGCTTTGTTCCTTACTATTGTACCATCTTCATTCAACTTATTTCTGAATATCCACTTAGTACCAATCACATTCTTATCAATAGGTCTTGGGACTAGTTCCCAAGTGTCATTCTTAATGATCTAATCAAGTTCTTCTTTGATAGCATCATGCCAATCTAAATTTTTACATGCATCTTAAATAGTTAAGGGTTCAATCTAAGATAATAAACATACCGCATTATTGCTAGCTGAGTTCTTTGCTTGTGATCTTGTCAAGATTTTGGCACTCTGATCTCAATTGATGTCCTTCTTGGAATGATTTCTAGATGTAAACTTTGGAACCTTAGCTGTTGATGACTCATCAGCCTTAGGAGTCTCTTCCTCACTTGTTTTAGGGTCATTGAACAACACATCAATGCTGTCAAACATTTCTTCAATAACTGTCTCACTAGTAGAGGATCTAGTTTCTTCCTCAATCATGGGTGAGTAATCATGATATCTTTCTTGAATCATAAACTTTTCATCAATCTTAACATGAGCACTTTCAATTATCTTTTTCAATCTTAAATTCAAACATCTATAAGCTTTACTTTTAGTAGAGTAACCAAGGAAAATACCTTCATCACTTCTTGCATCAAACTTACCTATTGCTTCATCCCTCTTGATGTAGCACTTGCTTCCAAAGATTCTAAAGTATTTTACTATGGGAAAATTACCAAACCATAGCTCATAAGGTGTTTTGTCAGTGCTGGCCTTAGCTGAATTCTATTGATTGTGTAAACTGTTGTATTGACCGCATCTCTCCAATAGGTGTGGGCAACCTTTCCTTCTATCATAATGGTGCACGTTGTATTCGGAATGATCCTATTCCTTCTCTCTGCAATTCCATTCTACTGAGGTGTTCTAGGTGCACTTAATTGTCTCTTTATGCCATGTTCTTCACAATACTCATAAAATTTGTTAGAGGTGAATTCTCCTCCTCTATCCGATCTCAAACATTTTATCTTTAATCCAGATTCATTCTCAACATTAGCTTTCAATATTTTGAACTTATCAAATGCTTCCAACTTATCTTTCAAGAACACAACCCACATCATCCTAGTATAATCATCAACAAATAAAATGAAATACATTTCACCATAGTATGATCTTGTTTGAGTTGGTCCACATAGGTCTATATGGATTAGATCCAATGTGTTTTTTACTGAATTGTGCTTGCTTCTGAATGAATTACTCACATTCTTTCCCATCACACATTCCCTGCATATAGTATCAACTAGCTTTGCTATGCTAGGTAGATCTCTTACTATCTTAACATTGCTTACCTTCACTATGTTATCAAAATTGATATGACATAGTCTTTTGTGCCACAACCAACTGTCATCAATTTTAGCAACAAAACAACTTACTTCTCAATTGAGTTGAAAAACATTACCTCTTGTCTTTGAGCCTGATGTAATCATAACACCATCCTTGTTGTTAATGATGCATTTGTCATCTTTGAACTCCAATTGATTTCCCTTTCCAAGTAACTATCCAACACTGAGAAGGTTATGTTTCAAACCATCAACATAGAGAACATCATCAGTATTATTCTTTCCATCCAGAGTGATGGCTCCTCTACCAACTATTGGTTTAGGAGTGTTGTCTCCAAATCTAACAATACCACCATTGTATTTTTCCAGATGAACAAATCTACCTTTATCACCTATCATGTGATGTGAACAACCACTGTCTATAATCCAGTCTGTCCTTATGTCTTCTTGGGAAATTAATGCTAGCTCTTGATTTACTTTCTCATCTTTAGGAACTGACTTATTATTCATTTTGTCTACAATAGCAATGAATCCAATTTCTTCTTCACCTAATTCATCATCTGAAACTCCATCTCCAACAAAGTAACATTCCTTAGAGTACTTAGGCTTGTAATCATTTTTGAACTTTCTAACTCTAGTAGGACACTTAGATGCAAAGTGACCTATCTTATTACATGAAAAGAACTTGAAAGGTAATTGACCTTCATATTTTCCTTTTCCTTTCTTTTCTCTTTTAGCAACCATAGCAATAAAATCATCTAAAGTTTTCTCTTCATCATCATCATCAAAATTGCCAAAAGTGTTTGCATTTTTCTTACCATGAATTGTTACTTTGAAGGTTTTCTCACTTTTAGGTTTTATCTTCAATCTTGAAATCTCCAAAGCTGAGATTTTGTTGATCAAGGTCTCTCTCTTGAAATTAGATGTAAGCTGCATGGTCTCATCAAGGATATTGATCTTGCTTTCATATTCTAGAGTGAGAGTAGTCATCAACTTGTCCATAATATATTCTTCTAAGATCTCTCCACCATTGTTCCTGATTCCAGCAACTACTTCATTGATCATTTGATTATAAGCTCTGATGTTTTCTTCAGGAAGCATCTCTAATGCATTGAATCTTTTCTTCCATATCTTTCTATGCACATCCTTTTCTTTCTTGTCCCCTTCAAATATGTCTGCAAGGTACTTCCATATCTTGTGGGCGGTGTCTACCTTCTTTATCTTTGAAAACTCACTATTAGATAGTGTGCTGATAAGGGCATCTTTAGCTATAGCATTATGATGAAACAATTTTTTTTGAGTGTCAATAGCATCATCCTATTCAAGGTCTTTTAAAGTAGGAATCTTGGCTGCTTTGATAGTTACATTGAAAACTTCATAAACAATACGCTACAAATGAGTCATCATCTTGTTCTTCCAATCAAGATAATTTTCTCCATCAAACTTAGGACTCTCTTTCCTAAAGTATGCCATCTGATCAACCTCAAGCTATTAAAATTTCTCTACGAGGCACTTGGCTCTGATACCAATTGTTAGGAATAGTCCCAAGAGATAACTAAGAGGGGGGGGGGGGGGCGTGAATCAAATATCTACAAGTTTCAATTCTTTATCCAATTAAGTATACTTAAACATAAAGCATAAACACAATGAAAGAACATATGAACACAACACTAATATTTTAGTTACAAGGAAACTCAAATAGGTAAAAACCCTGGTGGGACTTGATACCCACTAATATTTTGTACTAGTGTATAATGATCCTTGCTAGAAGATCCTTTACCCTGTTAGGAGTAGCTTAACAATATATGAAGTATAGTAGACCTAGTTAAGGGTCAAACCCTTTTAGGAGTATTTTACAATTGTCCCTGTTAGGGGAGAGGATGCACTGTCTGAGAGCTCACTGCTTAAAGGGGTGAAGGCTACAACCTTCTGAATAATAGATACACACTATATCTAGATCTTGGTGAGCTACGCTTTGACCTATTTTCTGGATCAGTTCCAATGTATAGCACAAATACTCTATAGGGTCACATTGACCTTCTTCTGATGGTTCCACAACTCACACACTTTGCTCTGCTCTTAATCAACCATGAACCACCCTTCAACAATCACAAATGACTGTCTATAAGTATCTTTCCTCCAAATGATATAATCAAGTCAGCCTATTAGAACCACTTTGAAATCATAATAGAGAAATCATAATAGACTCCAACAAACATTCTATTGGCTCCATTATGCATGCAACATATTCTAGGACCCGTATAAATAAAATAAATGTAGACACATGCTACACACTGTCAGCTCTAGCAAAACAAATGAATCTTTCTCTACAAGCTGAATTAACTCATGCGCTCTTAACCAAACATCAAAAAATTATCTCTAAGCTTAACTCCAAGGGTGCATACCCTCAAGATAGGTGCAACTCCAGAATCAATAAAATCTTTGTTGGTTCTCTTGAACAAACATAGGAAACTGTTATTGGAAAATAACAACTACATAACTTTACTTTCATTCATCATCAGATCATGTGTCCATGAACTTAACATCACTAACATGTCTGCAAAATATATCCAAGGGTGCATGCCCATAGAACAACTGTACAGACAACCATACACAGGACACTATTTGTAACTCTGTCAGGAACAATGCTGACACAAGCTGCTATATAACTGTCTGCGCTCACAATCAACCTCTACACCCATGTTATCATGTTGATATCATGCCTATCCAACATATATAGAAAGCTTACTGTATAAGACTTCCATGCATGCTACGTTCCATATGTTGTCATCAATGACAAACATACAGTCAGTACTGGTTTGTTGGCAAATCTCAAATATAAACATCATACAAATTAATTTCCAATTAGAACTGATCAAAAGAAAAAGAACATTCATGAATTAGTACTTTCAGATGTGTGTGGTACTATAAAAACTCAATCACTTGGGGGAGTATCTTACTTTTCCATATTTGTTGATGATTGTGATACTTATATAGAGTTATTTTGTTTTCATTAGTCATGTTAAAGTCATAATTATGTGTGTGAATTTTGTACCTAGCTGTGGACACAACACTTCAGTAAAACATTAGACATTAGCAAAATCAAAATCTGTAGATAATCAAAGAACTAAGCTAACCAGGCAATTTACTGCCTTCTAGTAGGTGCGAGTATGATATTATCAGATCAAACCGAGACTAGTGACAATGCAACACCTAAATGAAGGATTTGAATGCAAAAGATATATATGAAATGAATATAGATTTAATCTAGATTTTTGGGTTTTCTATGCAATTAGAATGAAAAATTGATAAGAAACTAATCTAGAATGAAATTGAGATGATATGCAATTGATCTAAAAATGATATGAAAACTATGAAAGCTATGCAAAATTATGAAAAACTATGAATGATCTCACAAAGTCACCTTGATTCGCAAAAGATGGATTCTTCAATTGCCAATTCGTTAGAGTAGTCATATAGATTTGAAAGCCTTGAGACATCTTATTTGTGAAGAGCTGAGCCTTGATTTTATAGAAATCTAGGGCTTTGAGGGTTCATTAGAAAAAGTCATAAATCACTCTTGATGAACTCAAGTTGATTTTTGAGTTAACAAGAAATCAGAGATAATTAACTTACAAAAATCATGCAAAAGTAATGTTTAACTCAAAATAGAGTTTTAGATCAAATTTCAAGTCCCCATTAGATGTTGAGTTTTAATTTTAAAATTGTTTGTTGATTTCTAGTTGACTGCTTTTCTGATTGTGTGTGATTTAATTATAAATTAATTTAATAAATAAGTGATTTATCTTCAACTTAACTGATTTTTGAATTAAAATAATTGATTTATGGGTTAGTCAATTATTAAATCAAACTTTATTCAAAAACTATATTATTAAAAATTGACAATTGACTTTAATTAATTAAATAAGAATTTAATCAATTAGTCATAGGATATTTTGATTTATTATCAAAATTAAATAATACAATTTTAGGAATAAATATAATTTAATTTAATTAAACAATTAAGTGGCAGTATTAAATCTAATTATTTAAATATTTATAATATTTAATTAATCAAATTTTAGGATAAATAAGCTTTATCGCCAAATAATCATTAAATTGAGATAAATTAAGAATATTTCTTGAAATATTCCCTGATGTAGAATTAAGATAATCAATTAGATTTTTGATGATGTGATGTGCAGATGTGCCTTAGGTTAGGACTTTGATGTTGATTTCATTCCAATTTGAAGATGTAGGAGGTTAATGAATCTATAGCCCATTTTTGGGGTATTAAATTTTGCCCCTCTTTGAATCACTATGCGAAGCGCATTGGTTCAAAGACAGTTTGTTTTTGATGTTTGAAACTGATTTGAAAGATTAACCGATTCCAAGACAGAAACCAATTTATAAGATTTGAAGATGTTAGGTCCTGATTGACCAAATATAATGTTAACTATAGCAACAATGAATCAGTGATTACAAAAAAGTATCAAAACAACTAATTCTGATCCTTATGATGACAAAGAAGTGAGTGACCGATTCTAGACCTGATTGTCTAAAGGAATCACATTGGTATCACATTTAAACCTTTTAGTTATGAAGAACCAAGGAAATAACACTAATGAACTGATGGTTACAGAAAGATGATATAGCTTACAAGATAGATTAGGATACTAGATTGATATGGAGCTTGATGAATCTGATATGCCCCAAGTGATGAGGTCTTTAGATGAATCAATAACTAGACGTGGTTGTTGTCTTGATTACTAAGGAATGATTTGATTACAAATTTAGGTTGATGTGCAATACCATGCCCCCTTCAGGATTAAAATTGAAATCTGACAAGAAAAGTTAGTGTTGAATGGTTTAGAAGCATGTTAATTGATTTGAGAAGTGGTTATGCACATCCGAGAACACATTCTACATCATTTGGAGATCCAGAAGACCAAGTTTGACTAGATTTGACCATGAGTTGACCATGGGTAACCAAGTTGAAATTTTGATAGTTTGATGTAAGATAATCAGTTAAGTTGAATTCTGGATTCATTTGATGATTGAAGGTCGAACATGCAAGTAGTTTACAATATAAATGATATCAGATTTTGATTTTGATCCCAAAAAATGATTCTACTCACTGTTTCATTGGAGAAACCTTCATATAATGCTCAGTCCTTGTGTCATGTTTAGTATTTTTGGTTTTGAAGAATTTTTTAAGTGTTCAAGCAATTTGTGAGATCATGAAAAGTACAAAATGAAATGCAATCCTAGGACCTATGACCTAGTCACTAATCATGTGTTGGTCATTTTCATCATTGAATTTTTAGGTAACCGGATAAATCAATACAATGCCCACTAGTTAAGAAACCATAGACATACGAATATCGATTTGCATGCACAAGAATCAATACAATGCCCACTAGTTAGACAACCATGGACATATGAATATTGATTTTGTTTTCGGAATGTCGGATTAGATATAAGCACCAAGGCACAAATGCCAGGATGACCTGAATATCATGTCCATTTTGATATAGCAATTTGTATAAGCATCAAAACATAAATGTCATGATGACTAGAATACACCTTGCTTTAAAAACACATCAAACAGTCAAGAGATCATTCTAAATCCAATGTGAATTACTCGTAGTGACCCTTTGTCGTTCACCTCCTTAGGCAAGATCATGTTTTATAGTAGGAGAAAGAACTCACTCAAAAAGAAAATAGTTAGATCAAACTTCCTTGAATTTCTGGGTATCAATGGTCGAGGTACTCATGGCCATCCAATACGAGATGGAGGCTCTTACAGATAGACACCATTTCAACCCAAAATTTCCAAAGTTGTTAGATGTTCACATACAAGTAGAAGACAAAGAAAAGATTATGCCCCTAGTCATCACTATCTAAATCCTATAAGGGACATCATCGAAGAGCTCAAAAGGACACCATATGCAAAAATATCAATGTGAATCAGTAAGCATACAAGGAGATAAAAGCATGAAACATAGATTATTTTCAGTTTGTGTTGATGTTTGATTGTGTTGTTGTAGATGCAAAATCCTTTCTAGAGAGGAGATAGACTGACTAACTCGGATGCAGCTTCAAAGGACTCTAATTGGATATGAAATGTCTAAAGTATGCTGGAGACCATAGGATATGACATTGATTGCCCCCAAGTTTTAAATAGTGATAGGATACAGATGCTTGACTTGATGATGTATAGATTGACTTTATTAAAAACATGGATATATATAGACTAAAGTGGACTAAAAGCTAGGAAAGACCAAGAGTGCACTAATAGATGGAGCATTTTAAACAAGAGACACTCATTTGACAGGTTTTCACCATCTTGGTAGAGACTCTATTTTTGCTACCAAAGTGCTTGTTTCTAGGTTTTCACCAAGGCACTTTTTTTCTTTCTTCTTTTTTTGTATTTTTATCTTTTTCAATTTTTTTTGTACTTTTGAATATTTTTTGTGAATCATCAAGGTTCCTATTGCTATGTTTTCACCAAGATGTTCATTTTTTCAAGACTTTTTCTGATTTTTATAAATTTTTCAGGACATTTTACCATAGATTGAATGCCTTAGGCATAGAATTTCTTCAGATGCAAAATGTTGATTGGTTCTCAGAGCTATTCTCTGTCAGTCATTGAGAGTTGATAGGCACCAGAGACAAAAGTAGTAGTGATAAAAAAGGGACCCAGCTAGTTGGGTTCAAACTTCCCCTTGCGCTCTCTATGTGATTGAATTTTAGGATTCTCTCTCAAGACTAGATCACCAACCTAAAATTCTCTATGTCTGACTTTCTTGTTGTAGCCTCTAGACATTCTTTTATGATATACTCTAAGATGATCATACGCCACTTGTCTATGCTCATCTAGTAGTTCAAGTTCCTGTAACCTAGACACTCTGTAGTCATCATCAGTTACTAGACCATGCATTCTAATTCTTAGTGATAGAATTTCAACCTCAATAGGAAATGCCACTTTAGACCCATAAACTAAAGTGAATGGAGTAGCCCTAGTGGGCATTCTAATACTTGTTCTATAGACCCAGAGAGCTGGATTGATCATGAGATGCTAGTCTCTTCCTATTTTATTAACTGTACGGTGCAAGATTTTCAATAGATTCTTGTTAGAAGCCTTTGCTTGTCCATTCCCTTGCAGATAGTAGAGAGATGACCAATGTTAGGTAATCTTGAATTTGGCACATAGATCATCTAAGTCTTTGTTCTTGAATTGTCCACCATTATCTGTGACTATATAGTGGGGAATACCATACCGACATATGATGTAGTTTAGAATGAACATAAAAATTTTCTTGCCAGTTTCTTGAGTCATAGGGACTGCTTCGACCTATTTTGTGAAATAATCTCTAGCTGTGATTATATGGGTATGTCCATTAGAAAAATGTAGATGTATGGCTCCTATGAGATCAAATGCCCACTGTTGAAAAGGTCATTGTGTAGTAAAGGGAATTAGATCTCTTCCTGGAGCATGAATTGAGTTACCATGTACTTGGCACTTTTGACAGTTCTTAGCAAACTTGATTGCATCTTAGTCAATTTTAGGCCAATAGTACCCAGCCCTAATAAGCTTTCGAGCTAGTGTTAAACCATTTGAGTGTGACCCACATATACCTTTGTGGACTTCCTCTAGTGCACATTGAGACTCTTCATGTTCTAAACATCTAAGGAGTGTACCATCTAGACCTCGTTTGTACAGATCATTACCAATGATGACATACCAGGATGCATTTTAGATAAGGTATTATTTCTCATGGCGATTGAAGGTATCAGGAATGATTTGGTCTTGGAGATAGGAGAAAAGGTTTTTGTATCGAGATGAATCATGACCAAGAACAATGCAGATCATGTGGGTTTTGGGGGAATCATATGCAGGATAAGATAGGGCTTCCAGCAGGAACTCATAGCATAGTTCGTGTTCAGGCTGCTATAATAAAGTAGATAGCATTGCCATTGCATTGGCAACCTTGTTCTCTGTTCTAGGAATTTTCTCAAATGTGAAAGATATGAAATACTTCTTTAGATCATCTACCATTCTTTTGTATGGAATCAACTTTTCATCTTTCATTTGGTACACATCATTGACTTGATGGATAATAAGTTGTGAGTCACCGTGAATGTGTAGCTCTGTGACTCTCGACTCAATTGCTAGTTTCATGCCATTAAGAAGGGCTTCATATTCATCAATATTGTTTGTAAAAGGAAACTTTAATCTGAATTATTCAGGTATTGAGTATCCTTGAGGTATGATGAACAATATGCCTACTCCAGATCCATTATGTGTATAGGATCCATCAAAGAACAATTTTCATGATCTAGAAGATAGCTTCATGATAGAGGAATATAGAAATTCCATTTGCATTGGTGTATCATCAAATAAGGCTGCTTCAGCCAATTGATCAGAGATTACCTATCCTTTAATGGCTTTTCTTTCAACATATTCAATGTCAAATTCACTTAAAAGCATGACCCATTTAGCTAATCTACCTGTGAGGGTAGATTTTCTTAGTAGGTACTTTAGTGGATCAATCTTAGCTACCAAATGAGTGGTATGAGCTAACATGTAATGTCTTAGTTTTTTGTGATGCAAAGATCATAGCTAGACAAGATTTTTCAATCATTGAATAGCTCTTCTCATGTGCTACCAATGTTCTACTGATATAGTATAAAGTTCTCTCCTTTTTGTTATCATCATTTTGCACAAGCAACGCCTCCAGTGACATGTCAATGGCGGAGACATATAGGATCAGTGGCCTCCCTTGAATAGAAGACATCAAGATAGGAGGATTTGATAGATATTTCTTGATATGATTAAAATTCTTCTCACATTCTTCATTCCATGCAAAAGACACACCTTCATGTAATGTTTTGGTAAAAGGTTGTGATATGTCAGCTAGTTGAGAAATGAAATGCCTAATAGATTGTACTCTCCCTTGTAATATTCTCATTTGATTGATATTCTTGGGAGGTTGCATCTCCATGATAGCTTTGACTTTAGCAGGATCAACCTCGATTCCTTTCTTTGAGACAATGTATCCTAGGAGCTTTCCAGAAGTGACACCAAAAGCACAATTCTTAGGATTTAGTCTCAGAGTAAATTTTTCCATTATGTCCAGTATTTTGCTCAGTTCATTTAGATGTTCAGCTCTTATCATAGATTTTGGTAAAGTGTCATCAACATAGTCCTCCATAGTTCGGTGCATCATGTCATGAAAAATAGATGTCATGGCTCTTTGATATGTAGCACTGGCATTTTTTAGGCCAAATCGCATGACATTCCAACAAAAGGTACCCCATGCATAGGTGAAAGTAGTTTTCTCTTGATCCTCTGCAGCAATCTTTATTTGATTATATCTAGAAAAACCATCCATTAAGGAATACATCTCGAAACCTGCAGTCATGTCCACTATCATATCAATGTTAGGTAGTGGAAAATCATCCTTAGGGCATGCTTTATTCACATGTCTAAAATCTGTTCACACTCTGATTGATTTATCTAGTTTAGAAATAGGTATAATATTTGAGATCCATTTAGCATAGTCTATAACTTAGATGAATCTGGCTATTAGTAGCTTATCTAATTCCACTTTTACCAATAGTGCAACATGAGGATGCATCTTTCTCAATTTTTGCTTAACAGGTTTTACTCTAGGAGCAATAGAAAAATGGTGCATTATAAGATTAGGATTTAACCCTGGCATATCTGAATATTTCCATGCAAAGTTGATCTTTTTCTTTGTTAGGAATCTAGTAAATTTTTTCTTTTCTTCTTCTGATAAGGATTGTGCTACATGGATTAACTGTGGTTCTTCTACTATTCCCAAGTTGATGGATTGAGTGGGCTCAATTAGAACTGGAGATCTATCCTATAAATGACTTGGAAGGACATCAAATATCTCATCCTTGCGCACCTCAGAGAGGTTGTCACCTTCAGATACATCTTTTATTTTTACTTTTGTAGGTTCTAAGACTACCACAAAGTGGTTTTCACCCTCAGAACTCCCTTTCTTTTTATTTTTACTTTTATTCTTTTGACTAAAATACTTGATGTCCAACTCCTTCATGTTGATGCTCAGTTCACTAATTGAAGTCCTCATAGGCTCAACTACATTTGGGTAGAAAGAAAGGGCATAATCATTGGGAAATGTGTAAATACCATGGTTTAGATTCATGGAGGTTTGGTTAAGAAGGTCAGGATGTTGGATAGTCAAAGTGGGAAAGGATAGGGAGATAGTGTTTATGGATATGGATCTATCATCATCGGTCCTAACTTGATGCTCGAGTTTGAAGGTGATATTACAACTTAAGATGTTCATAGCATGAATAGGCTCAATGTCATTGTGGGAGTCCACTTCAGCCATCAGTGGATCAAACATGTTAAGTTCATTATTTCTCTCTAGAATTACGTTGGGTTTAGACACATATTGGTGAATAATATAAACATGTTTTTTTGTAATAAGCTCATCTTGCTTTGGAATGACTCCCCATCCATAGTCATTAGATTCATCTTCTAATTTAGGATTTTGAGGAAATCTTAGAACATGAGTAAAGTTAGGGTGAAGACCACAAAAAGGGTTACCCTCTGATTCTGATTTGAATTCATACTCATGAGAATCTATCTCAGAATAGCTACCGCCTTCTTCTTTGTCTGTTTCATTACTATCGAGACTAGCTGGTTCTTGTGGCACAACTATCTCTTGTTTCATAGTAGGTTCTCGTGTGTCTACTACATTAATCCTTTTGATTAGATCATCCTTTTCTCCAAGAAGGTCTTTGATTTCTTTAGGAAAAAAATCATAAGGGATAAGTTTTGAGCTGTCTGAATCACTATCTGATTGTTTTGTTTCTTCCTTCTCAAGGAGGGCTTCTTCTAGCGTGATTTTCTTTATGACATGAGAGTAGTTACCTTTGAGATAAAAGGGTTTATTCTTGAAACCTATGCTAGTAGTTTCTCTGTTTGACCTACCAGTATGTGAAATAGGTGCCACGAGACCTTTTCCTCTCACTCCTAGAGGTCATGTTCCTGGATATCCCATTTTAGCGATCAATGTATCCCTTGGGCCATATGAATTAGAAGGGATTTTAGGTATTTTAGAGTTACATGTTTGAAAAAAATAGGACTCAAGTTCATCCTTGTATAGCCATGCGAGCACAGCTTCATCCTCTTCAAACTCTTGTTTAGAGACTTGTTCTGCAACAAAATTTTCTCTATATGCCTCAAGAGGTTCTTTAAATTCTAGTTTGGACTGTTTTAGATTTTTTCCATAAGACTTAGGTGAGATAGGGAGAGATGTCCTCCATCTTAGATGTGGACACTGCTTCTATTTGCTTAATGAAAGATTCTCTATTGTTAGGAACAAGTTTATCTACACTTTCCTTCAATGCATTGCAAGTGGTAGACACGTCCGCTAGAATGGTTACCTCTACTCCTTCATAGGGAAATTTAAAACACTAATGGTATGTAGAAGGAATAGATTTCATTTCATGGATCTAGGGTCTCCCTAGAAGGATGTTGTAAGCCAAAGGTAGATCAAGAACTTGACATGTAATATCTCTAATGACTAGACCTGTTCTGATAGGTAAGACAGTGGTGCCCTTGGAAGATCTCTCTTGTTCATCATATGCCTTGATAGTTATCTTCTTTCTAGGATCAATGGCCATTTTTCAAAATCCATATTGTGTGATCAAGCTATAAGAACAAATGTTTAGGCCAGTGCCCCCATCTATCAACACATGTTTGACTCTACGGTTCTAGATCAAGACTTCTATGTGTAGGGGTTGGTTATGTAGATGACTCAAAGAATTATCATCTTCCTTTGAAAAGGAAATATACTGTGGAGATGTCAGATGACCAACCATACTTTTTAATCTGTCTAAATCAAGGTCGTTAGGAACATTGGATCTAGGCAGAGCTTTGTCTAGAATGACTCAATGGGCTGGAGATATTTGAAGCAACTCAAACATGGAGATTTTGTCATTAGTGTGCTAGAGTTTTTGAACAATGTTGTAAGATGTTGGCCTCATTTCTTTAGGATTTGAATATTTAGAAGCATACTTCTATTTAGAAGTGGAAGATAGATTGAAGGGCATCTTAGGTGTTAGCCCATTTTCATGTCACAGCTAAATTCCTAAGAAAATGGTCCATCTTTGCAAAAAATTTCATGGCTTTACCACTTTTCTTCCGGTCTCTGCAATTATTTTCTAGGTCTCTGGTTTTCATACTCACTCCATGCAAGTAGGGCTATTGCATGAGATATTGTTTTCATTTGAGGTACATGATACCTATAAGGGTTTGAGAACTATTCCACAATCACTTACCTGCAGGCCTGTAATGTGATTCAAGTTGTATGTGTGTGCAGATGAGGTATACCCGCCTGAGTGATGTGGAGCTTGAAGTGTAGAAGGATCTCTCTTTGATCCTTGTAAGTTGGCCTTTTTCCTTGTCTGATTTGGAGTGTTGAGTGAATGTGACATTAGCCCTGTCAATCCTAATGCCAATCTGACCTTTGGGGAAAAAGAACACCAACAAATTGGTGACTCTACTAGGGAGAGTCTAGAACAGAGTCAGATAGAAAAAATACACTTGTAAAATCTTCTCACTTTGTATTGAGTGGTGACTCTGAGGTCTTTGTTTGATCAGTGCAGTTCCTAATAAACAGTGTGTATACCTGGTGTGGTTTTGGTTGATTGGAGGAAGAAACACAGAGCAAGTACAAAAATTTTCCTCTTCAAGGAGGTGGCGACTCTATACTACAAAGAACCTAATGGAGCTGCATGGTGAGCTCTAGATTTGCCCTGCCTTCCAATCAACAAGGTCCTTTTTTTTGGCTTCCAGGTATTTTGGTTTTCATATGCCCTATTTTTATGAAGATCAATTTGTAAAGAAATGTATCCCTATCAAGTGTTGAGCACCATATAAAGGGATGAGTAGTAGTGGGTAGTTCCTCATGGAGGAATATAGGCCCTTTTGTTTTGATGGCATTGAAGGTGCCCCACATGAGTTCTCTACTGAGGATGGGGAGTGCTTGCCTAAATTCATGGTTGATGGATCTGTTTCAGCAAGCCAGCACATATATGATGTCATGGGTCTTTTCGGAGATATGGATATTGAACATGAAGATGTTGCTATGAGGCTTTTTGTGTAGACATTTTCTGATAGTGCAAGGAAATGGTTCCTGTCCTTGCCTTCATGTTCAATCCCTTCTTGGGATGTGTTGAGAGCTAAGTTTGTTGAGCATTTTGATATAGTTTCTGCTCTCAAGAAGGAATTAGCAAGAATGAAAATGGAGAACTGGAAATTGGAGAGGGATATAAGATTGCTAAGACTGGTGGTTCCTAATGATGTTTATGAGGAGGCTAGTGCTTCTAATGTTGATTCTCACTCTACAGAATATATTGATTATGAAGCTGACATTGAGGTCAATGCATGTGAGAATGATGAAGATGAATATGAAGTTGACAACATTTCGAATTTGTTTGCTGATTTTTCTTCTTTTCAATATCAGAATTCTTGCTTCTTGTCCTGGTTTGATGATGTTTTGTGTGAAGGGAAGAATATTGAATATGATGCAGATGATGACTCTTGCATAGATTTCTTTACACAAAATGATTTAAAGCCAGAGTTCTCAGTCCTTGTTTCAAACAAGGAAGATGTTTGCAAAAGGGGTGAAGCTGAGGAAGATGAAGGCAAAGCCCAAAGTCCATTGAGCAGTGAAATGATATCAACGCTCTTGGTTGATGAATTTTGAAGGTATGCACCTTGTGTGGACTTTGATTTGTAGCTCCCCTATGACATATCCTTTGACACTAATAGTGAGGCTACTGTTCAGAGTGATCCTGATGACCCATGTATACAAGATTCCCCCTCTGGTAGTGACTCTATAGAAGAAGAGATAGAAGGACATGGTAGTGTGTTGTCCTGTCATCAAGATTACAATGATGAACAAATTTCTTGTTCAAATCCTTTTCCTTTTTCTGCTAACTATGACAGTGATGGTGATAGTGTTGAGGACCTAGTCTTCAATAGTTGGGACAGAATTTCTTTTGGTGAAAATGATGATGCAGATCAAGTGCTCCCCTGTCACAATGTTTATGAAGAAGAGCTTCACTTGGTTCATGATCTAGTTCATGAAGACATCATAGAGGAACCAAGTTGCTCAGTGGTTGAAGCAATTCATGAAGGTGAATCAGAGGATTCAAGTCCTCCTTAGCCAGGTACCTTTGTAGTAATGCATGATGCTCCATATGTTTTATTTTCTGATGCATTACTAGGTCAAAATTTTGTTTCCATTCATCAGGAAGAAGTAGATGATGTTCCCTACTTCTTGGAATATGAATATGAGTATGAATATAATGATTATGACTGGAAAAACATGGGTGGTGATTAGTGCAAGTTTATTCTTCAGCCCATGAATATTCATGTATGTTGGCCACAAGGTGATCAGGCTAATTTTAGGTGGTTGGTCACATATGTAGATGAAAATTAGATTTTTGATTCAGGAGGGTCACTAGTTTTCTCTTGGTGGCCTGGGGCCACCAAGTAAAGTTGTACAATTCTTGTAAATTCTATAAATATTTTTCCTTTCCTATTGTGTGTTTCCCTTCCTATTCCCTGGTTTGGTTGCCAGTTTTTGAGGTCCCTATCAGTCTTTTTGTCCAGTAGGTGGTCTGCTCTCCTAGAAATCCTAAATTCTTGCCATGCCTATAGGAGCCATGCATCCCCAACCAGAGCCACTGTTAGCCCATTTTCATGTCACAGCTAAATTCCTAAGAAAATGGTCTATGTTTGCAAAAAAATTCATGGCTTTACCAGTTTTCTTCCGGTCTCTGCAATTATTTTCTAGGTCTCTGGTTTTCATACTCACTCCATGCAAGTAGGGCTATTGCATGAGATATTGTTTTCATTTGAGGTACATGATACCTATAAGGGTTTGAGAACCATTCCACAATCAGTTACTTGCAGACCTATAATGTGATTCAAGTTGTATGTGTGTGCAGATGAGGTATACCCGCCTAAGTGATGTGGAGCTTGAAGTGTAGAAGGATCTCTCTTTGATCCTTGTAAGTTGGCCTTTTTCCTTGTCAGACTTGGAGGGTTGAGTGAATGTGACATTAGCCCTATCAATCCTAATGCCAATCTGACCTTTGGGGAAAAAGAACACCAACATTAGGGACATTTGAAGAATCTGGGATTTGTCCTTTCAAATGTGCCTGAGCTTGTGATCGAGTAACTGCGTTAGTTGAATGATGATCTCTATCTCTTCGCATAATTGTGATGACATTGCAACACTCAAAGAGGCATGGTTTGACCATATTGATAACAACATTATTTTCATAGTAAGCATAATTGACCTTTGCACCCATATTAGGCTGAGAATACGAAGCTCCTTGACCATGTTTCAGAAATGGCTTTGTGAATGTTGTATGATCATTATTGCTCTTATGATTATCAATTAGGATTTCTCCATTATCAATTTTATCTTGTATGATATGTTTCAAGCGTAAGCAATTATTGGTTTTATGACCCTTATTGTAATGGAAGTCATAGAAGTTGTTCTCTTCCCACCATTTTGGTTTAGGTTTAGGATCAAATTGTCAGATCTCGGGTAGAGAGATGATATTGTTAGCCAATAGAGTTTTCATAGCTAATTCCAAAGATTATCCAAGAGGAGTGAACTTTCATTTATGATTGGCAAACCAAGGTTTTTACTCTTTCATCCTTTGAGATGATTCAGGTACCTTTTGTTCTGAAGCTTTGATATCTTGGGTGCCAATGGTTACATTGAAAGTTGATGCCTTAGAGGGGGCACAGATAGTATCAACAATGCCATCTATGACAATACCTTTGTTCTTGTCCCAATTTTTTGTTCTTTTCCTTAGAGCTAGACCCAAATTCATACTTGTCCTTTTGAAGTGATATGTCTCCTTTTTGCACAAGCACCTTCTCAATTTTGATTGCATTGTCTACCATCTTATCAAAAGATGTATGATTTTGCATTTGTAAAGGGTAGTTGATTTTTGGAACAAGATTATTGATGAAGATTTCCAATTTTTCAGTTTCTGGAATAGGTCTAGCATATAGAGAAAATTTCTTCCTCCATCTTTTGAGAAATGTCAGGAATGGTTCTCCTACATATTGTTTGAGATTGCAAATATCGATCATGGTGACCAGATGTTGGATATTATGTGATTATTGCTGATAGAACAATTTGATCAACTCCTCAAAGGTTTTGATTGTAGGAGGCATTCTACAGAACCAATGAATGGCTGCCCCTCCTAGAGATCGAGGGAAGAGACACATTAGATAGGTTAGTTTATGCATGAACTCCATAGATTGTGTATAGAATTCCCTAACATGATCTTGAGGATCAGAGTTTCCATCGTACTTAAATCATACTTGGGCATTTCCACTCTTTTCAGGAATGGTGGCATGTACAAGTCTTTGTCGAAGGGAAAAGGACATAGGGCCTCCATGGAGAACTCCTTAGGCTCCTTTTCTTTTTCATGTTTGTTAAGTTTGACTTGCATGGCATGCATTTGTTTCATCATAGCCATGATGGGAGTTTCTTCCTCATGCGTAATGATATTTTCAACATTAAAGTTGGGAGGAAGTTTAGCTCCTTGGTGAGCTAGCTCTAGGAAATATGCCTCTATGTCTTCCTTCAAGAAATGCATCATCATTTTCTTGAATTCATCATCATTTTGATATCAAGCAATTTCAGAAGGTGTGGGTTCTTGATCCACACCATGTTGAGAGTGAGGTCCTTGAGACCTGTGGTTTGTCCCTCCTTGAGACATGTTAGGAGTTTTAGGACTCCCTAGGATAGATTGATGTAGAGATTATTGATTACCTCTATGATTTGATGGAGGGGGTATGTGGCCGGTTTTCAATCAAAAATTTCCAAGACAATCATCTTCGTAAAGACTTGAATTTTAGAGTTTCTTGAGAGTTGGACCCATATGAGAAGATAAAGGTAAGGTATGGGGCGATTCTTTAGATTTCTTGTGTTAGGAAGCTCTAGTTTCCACCATTAACCTTGGGTGAAGCAAGAAAGAAAGATGAAGATAACCAAAGAATGATTTGATTCAAGAAGATTGAATGATGCCACCTTGTCAAGATTGGTTTGATTAAAGATTAGATTGGACATAAGTGAAGGATACTATGCCCTAGTAGTATGGGTAGATGCCCAAAAGATAGCTGACATGAGTACATGACACTTAGTCATTTTGAAGATTGATTAGAGATTGATGATTTGACAATGTTTTGACACAAGATGAAAAAGATTCAAATCAATTTAGACAGAAGGCTAGATCAGACTCAAGAGGCCACTTTAGAAAAAATGACTGGATTCTTCCTAGTTTCTGGTCTATTCTATTCCTGACACAATGATTTGTTTGACAGATTCTAGGATTTGGTTGCAAAGGATAACTTCTCAACTCTAGACATCCAACTTCAGGTAGTGTGCAATAGGTAAATAGGCATACAAATCCTAGACAAAGATCAGATTTGACAGAAAGTTGACCAAATGAAAGGAATAAGCTTGCTATTTTTGAAAATTAGGGACAGTCTCGTGCGAGGAAGTGCTATTTCACACGAGGAAGAACCAGGTTGTGCATAAGGATATGCTATCTCGCACGAGGAAATGCATAGAAAGTTGAAATCTTGCGTGATGAAAGAACATAGTTTTGATAGTACAACACAGTTTTTGAGGTAGGAATAGATTTTGAGATACAATGCTAGCTATTCTCTGATAGGATATTCAGTTTGACCCCAGAAAAGGATTGTGCTCTTTAGATTTTGCAAATTTTGCAAATTATTGATTGATTTTGATAGTTGGATTTCTTCATTTTTAAATAACTAATTAGATAACAAGTACATAGAACAACAAGCAAATGATTTCAAGCACATTTGAAAACAATGAACAAGGGAAAAAGCAACCTTGCACATGAGCAACCAAGTGATTTATTGTTCTACTCCTAAGAGTGTTATCTATGTATGTTCTCAAAGTTTTTAATAATGCACATATTCCTAGAAAAAAAATAAAAAAATTGGCCTCGCTAGGGTTTGTAGTAATGGTCTGACTCTGCAACTTTTGTGATCTCAAGAGGGCGAACTCCAATCTTGGCACACCGAGGTTTTGACATAGTTCAAAAATTTAATTAAATAGGAGCTGCTAGGGAGATTTGACAGCCCAACAAGAGACCACACCTGTGAAGATTTCCTCCACAAGGACATTTATATAGCGACTACTGCTACCATGGTGAAAATGGCTATTACCACTTAAGGTTTCATCCACTTGGTTGACCCAATTAAGGGACTATCCACTACGGTTAACCCTCTCTAAAGGTGACTTACAAAAGATACTACATGAGGACTAGATGAGATTCAAGGATCTAGGTTTATGGTACTATGCAAAAAGGAAGTAGAGCATAATCCCCTAACCTCTTCACTTCACCAAAATAAAGTAGATAGATTAATCCAACATGCTAAGACTGAAATTATCTTGCCAAGATCTGTGATGTCAACAAGTTATGATCTATCAATCTCTCTAGAGAGGGAATGCATCGATCAAAAATTGAAGACTACAAACCTAGTAGAATGCAAGACAATCTTAGTATCCTCCCTACCTACAAGGGGATCTATCGTTAAGAAGATCTTCACATGAATAAACAAGTGAAAGAAGCCCACTCTCTCAAGATAATCCACAAATAGTGTCCATAGGGCCTATTTACTATGTGTAACAGAAATGCAAAAGGCAAATCTATGTTCATTTTATAGCCCAAAAATGAAGTATGTGATATGAAAGCTAGAAATTCACACAAGCTAGACACAAGAGATGTTTGTTTTAATCCAAATCAAAGTGTTATTAGTCCATAGTAGAATACCTCAATTCTAATGCTCTGCAATCTAGAATTTAGCACACATCTAAAAACTCTACAATCTGATATTACGTTATCTCTAAAAGTACAAAATCAAGAGAAATCAACAACAAATAGAAATCATAAAAAATTAATAAGTTGAAAGTACAGATCTACAAATTTTAGGTCTTTGTCAATAAAAGCTAGCACGAGGTAGGATGCGGTCCCGCACGAATCAGGATGTGGTCCCACGCGAATCAGGATGAAATCCCGCGTGAGTCAGGATGTGGTCCTACATGAGAAAATGCTAAAACCAGAAAAACTTCATGTGGTACAATGAGAAATCTCACGTGAAAATTCATACAGAGATGTACGAAAGTATGGATGGAGTGGTAAAAATTGCAATTTTGATAGAAAATCGATAGAAAGAAATGGAAACCCATTTCAAGGCCCCAGGCTTGGTGCCAAAAATGTGTGTGTGAATTTTGTACCTAGCTAAGGAACACAACACTTTAGTAAAACATTAGAGGTTAGCAAAATACAAATCTGTAGATAATCAAAGAACTAAGCTAACCAGGTGATTTACTATTTTCTAGTAGGTGCGAGTATGATATTCTCAGATCAAATCGAGACCAATAACAATGTAACACCTAAACGAAGGATTTGAATGCAAAAGATATATATGAAATGAATGCACATTTAATCTAGATTTTTGGGTTTTCTATGCAATTAGAATGAAAAACTTTAAGAAACTAATCTAGAATGAAATTGAGATGATATGCAATTGATCTAAAAATGATATGAAAACTATGAAAGCTATGTAAAATTATGAAAAACCATGAATGATCTCACAAAGTCACCTTGATTCACAAAAGATGGATTCTTCAATTGCCAATTCACCAGAGTAGTCACACAGATTCGAAAGCCTTGAGAGATTTGATTTGTGAAGAGTTGAGCCTTGATTTTATAGAAATCCAAGGTTTTGAGGGTGCATGAGAAAAAGTCATAAATCACTCTTGATGAACTCAAGTTTATTTTTGAGTTAACAAGAAATTAGAGATAATTAACTTACAAAAATAATGCAAAAGCAATGTTTAACTCAAAATAGAGTTTTAGATCTAATTTCAACTCCCCATTAGATGTTGAGTTTCAATTTTAAAATTGTTTGTTGATTTCTTGTTGACTGCTTTTCTGCTTGTGCATGATTTAATTATAAATTAATTTAATAAATAAAGTGATTTGTCTTCAACTTAACTGATTTTTGAATTAAAATAATTGATTTATGGGTTAGTCAATTATTAAATCAAACTTTATTCAAAAACTATATTATTAAAAATTGACAATTGACTTTAATTAATTAAATAAGAATTTAATCAATTAGTCATAGGATATTTTGATTTATTATCAAAATTAAATAATACAATTTTAGGAATAAATATAATTAAATTTAATTAAACAATTAAGTGGTAGTATTAAGTCTAATTTATCAAATATTCAGAATATTTAATTAATCAAATTTTAGGATAAATTAGCTTTATCACCAAATAATCATTAAATTAAGATAAATTAGGAATATTGCTAGGAATATTCCTCGATGCAAAATTAAGATAATCAATTAGGTTTTCAATGATGTAATGTGCAGATGTGCCTTAGGTTAGGACTTTGATGTCGATTTTGTTCGAAGTTGAAGATATAGGAGGTTAATGAACCTATAGCCGCTTTTTGGGGTATTACAATAATGATTGTCAAAGTCATTCAATAAAGAAGGATAGTTGAGTCGGTGAAACAAATAAGCTAGTTAGCAAAAGGAAGTAAAGGAAGAGACTATTTTGGTAAAGAGAATAAGGAACATGGGCCAAGAAAGGCAGACCAAGCACCAAGCACCAAACAGTTACTAAGCTACAATAGTTACCAGACTGAGAAGCATACATGATACCAAGAAGAACAAAACATGCTACCAAGTAACACATGCCGACATAAGGAGAATCTATAGATACATTGAATCTAGACACCGAGCAGAATACATTTTACAAATCTTGAGTTGATTATTTGTTAAAGCATTGGAGATTTATACATAATGATTATGCATGAATAGAAGGTGAGATCCACCAATGAAAATTAAATGTTGGGTATGTGCAGGATCATGGTATGCCAAACTAGGCCCTTAAGTGGCAATGAAAATTTTAAAAATCAGGGTTAGGCAAGTTGACATAAAAATTTAAACAAGTTATAAATATTATATCTAAAATATGTAAGAAGAGAATCTGTATAAAATTGAATTATGTTTCTAATATACTAGGCCTTTTTTGAAAAATAATTATTCCATATGTTGAAAATTACAAATTTCAATATAGTAGTACAAAAATTTTAAGAAAAAAATAAGTAGGTGTATGTCTGACCACCTTAAACACAATCAAATGATAATTTATTTTTACACGATTCTAGATATAACTAGTAGACTCATGTCCGGATGTGACACATATTTTTTTGTAATTTTTTTCCAAGTAAATAATTAATTATGAGTTTTCTTCTACAAATTTTTAAGAATACAAAAAATCTCGTGTCTGACCACGTTAACTTTGTCTAAACTTTATCAAATTGAAAACAATTTAAATTTTTCTTGTAGTAGATAAAGCATAGAATGTGACACATATTTTGGATTTCAAAAATGTTATACAGTTTGAAAGTTAGAGCTATTTTTCAATAAGTTTATCAATCAGGACTAGAAAGATAACATGTAGGTGTATGTCTGAGAACATTAAAAAAAATCAAATGATAATATTTTTTATAAGATTCTAGATAAAAGTAGTAGACTTAAGTGCATATGTGATGTATATTTTTTTTCCAAGTAAATAATTAATCATAATTTTTTCTACTACAAATTTTCCTGAATATAAAAAATATCGTGTCTGATCACATTAACTTAGTCTAAAATTCATCAAATTGAAAGAATTGTTTATTATTATTATATTAGGTGAAGCATAGAATGTGATGTATATTGCAGATTTCAAAAATGTTATATTGTTTGAAAGTTATAGTTATTTTTCAAAGAGTCTATCAATCAGGACTTCTTTTTCACATTGCCACTTTTTGGCATACCATGATCCTACACATACCCTGTCATATATACATGGGAAATGCAACCAATGCTAGCAATGTTTAAGGAGAAGATTCTAGAATGTTTCCACTCATTCTAGATCTAGTATAAAAGATGAGTATGTGAAAATCAAAATGTGTATATGGATGTGAATGATTAATTGCGAAGAATAGGTGATTAGTAAAAATATATAATTGTGAAGGTGATGAGAAGAGAAGCCACCAAGTAAGAGAGTAGTAAAAGAAGAATTATGAATCTGATTTAGAGTTGAATCTACCAACTACTAAAGTATAATTAATGAGTGAACTACTATATGAGGTAAACCCATATTGAGCATAATGAGTCTAATAAGCATATGTTGATGTAAGTATTACAGATAGTTAATGTAGTGATTAGCTATGTAATCATAATTGTAAAATCTCTTAACTAAGTAGGACCTAACGGTCTTAATTTGTAAATCCTTGAACATGGTACATCTATTAGTTTAGAGTTGTAAAATCCTTTAGCAAGGTAGACTTAATCAATCTTTAGACTCCAAACAGGGTTAAGACTCTTAACTGGGCAAGATATGAAAAATAGCCAACATTGTAGCTCTTACTGAGAAAGATTTTCACTACAGTAGTGAAATTTTGTTCGTATCATCCCCACAATAGCTTTTTCCTCTAACAAGGATTTATGTGATAAAAATTCATTTTGTTATGAGTTATGTCTCATGATATTACTTGTTAATAGTACTAGTTTGTCCTTGATGCCTTGTCATTCCTCAACTGGCAATGTTGACTTTGACACAATGCATAAGATATTATTTTATTTTGATTATCTTTGATGCAGGTTATATTTAACTGTGGGTTATCATTCTTTTGTTTGATTTTGACTATGGTGTCAATGTGTGGTCATTATGCTATTCACGTGGCATTTTATCCATGGCGAATTTGAGGTTATCATTATGTTTGTTTAATTATGCACTTCTTTACAAAGCTTCTCTTTGACAAATATCATTTTTTGGTTTACCCTAATCTTCAGCCGCTGCCATGACATTTTTCTTTAGCCCTGTTCAGTACAGGTTGCTTGATTCATTTGTTTTGGGTTTTTACTATGTTACAGAGAAATGCATACGGATTCTGTTGATATAAGTTTTGTTGGCATTTTAATAATTCTTTGTCTGTGGCATTGGTGAGCTTGATGGAGCTTGGATTATTCATGACATTTGTTGTTAAAGCCTTGCAATGGTATGCTTTAGAGCACATAACTCATTATTTGCATTTTCTTTTGAAGCTTCATAGGTATGCTTCAAATTCAAATGTTTTAAAAAGGAAAGAAATGCTAAAGAAAAGAATTATCTCTACATGTTTTTTTGTTAAAGTACTATTCAGAAAATGTTACATTATGGGTTTCTGCAGATACTATGAAGTGTTGAAATATGGGTGTGTATATATCGATGCATTTGATTTTGCATAAAATGTTGTAAATATGCAAAGAAGCTTTGTCGTGACTTTGCAGTCATGTTGTGAACTGAGTAAAAATCATTTTGAGGTTTGAAATACTATTTCAGTTTTATGTCAAAGGTTTTTGAGATGAATTTTGTTTTTATGCACTTCTCATTCCATTATACGGTTGTTCAGTTTTGAAATATTTTTTTTTAAAAAAATCCTCATTCATTTTCTGATGAATATATTTGAGGACAGTTATGAAATGCTTTTTGTTTGGTACACAGCTTCAGTTGATGTGTTCAAACACAAACAGTTATGTGTTAAACTGTTAACATTATTGGGAGCATCATGTTTTAGTTTTGGTTATGGGTTCAGGGAAATCAATGTTATGCATACGAGAGTGGCTAAAAGTTGTTTAATTTTGTGAAAACTATTTTTGGTTTCTAATAACAGTTTACACACCTGGCATAGATACATTATGAGTTCAACTCATAATGTGAACAACTATTTTCAGTTGAGCATTATCTGTTTGAACTCAGTGGTTGGTTTTCAGTTATGGAAGAAGTTGTTCAAACCAGTCTAGAACTGGTTTATTGTTTTGAAAAGTTGTAAAAATATCCTTACTTTAAAAAGAGGAGTGAGATAGTGTTGAAGTGTGAGAAAAAGGAATATCATTTTTGAGTGAGAACATTTGTATTAAAAAGATATCATCATATATAGTTTTATATGCAATTTGTATGATCTTTTCATGCATACAGTTACATATATAAATTGTGAGGTTTTGAAGTGTAAAAGACATATGTTAAGAAAAGCAGTAGAAGCTGCTGATGTAAGAAAGATTTGAGAAATAAAAAGATAGGTTTAGATTAGGAGTGGTTTTTCTCCCTATGACAAAACCGTAAGGTTTTGAGGGTTTCCCACTTGGCAAAAAATTCAATGTTATCTTGTGCTTTGTTATTTAATCATTCTACTGTATTGATTTGAAAATTTGGCACTGTGTAATAGAAGTTTAATCAGAATTTATAAGGTTTTATATAGTCCCGATTCACCCCCCCTCTTAGAACTATCATCACTTCCAACAAGTGGTATCAGATCTAGGGTCCCTATTTCTGTAGGGATTTTTTAGGATTTATCTAAAGTCAAATGGCACAAGTAGAGTGTGCATCTCTGAGCAAAGCTCCATTGTTTGATGGTAATGACTATGTGTTTTGGAGAGTTAGAATGGAAGCTTTTATTAATTCTTTAGATATCAATGTGTGGGATGTAGTGGAAAATAATTATACTGTTCCATCTATAGTTCCTACAGATCCAACTGAAAAAACTAAATTTGAGCTTGATAAAAGAGCAAAGTTTGCTATTTTATGTGAGCTTACTAAAGATGTGTTTGTGAAAGTAATGTATTGCAAATCTACAAATGAGATTTGGAGTAAGCTTGAAACAATATATCAAGGAGATGAGAAAGTAAAAGAATCAAAACTGATAACATTGAAAACTCAATTTGATAACTTGAAAATGAGTGAGGAAGAAAGCATTTCTTCTTACTTCTTATGCATTGATGAAATAGTTAATGCCAGAAAAGGTATAGGAGAATATATTGAAGAACATGATATTATTTCAAAAGTTGTTATAACTGTTCTTCCTAAGTTTGAAACTAAAATTTCAACCTTAGAAGAAAAGAATTTTTTTTCAAAGATGACTTTACATCAACTTCAAGGTACATTAACAGCATATGAAATGAGTATTAGTAATCAAGCTACTTCCACATCAAAAGAAATAGCCTTTAAGGTTGAAAAACTAGAGGATAGTGATTCTGATTTAACTAGTGCTCTGAAGCTTTGTTGGTTCGGAAAATGTGGAAAAAGTACCAAGGAAAACCTAAGTGTTTTAATTGTGGTCAACTAGGACACTTCACTGCAAAATGTTCTTATGTAGATTCAGATAACAATAATGAGAAAGCGGAAAATTTTTCTAGAAGAAAACCTTGGAATCAAAATCAAAGGTTTAAAAATTTTAAAAAGAAAAGTTTGTTATCAAAAGAAGATTCTAGTGACGAATCAAGTAACTCTGAAGAGGAAGGAGAAGTGTCTTTTATGGTAGAAATTGTTAATATTTCTGAAGTCATAAAAAATGAATCTTCATCTGATTCAGATGGACATATTGATCTAGAAAAAGAATTGTTGTGTTCTTTACAAGAACTTAAGCGGTACAAGAAATTGATATCAAATTTTGAGCAAGACAAAAGCACTTTGAAAGAAGATCTAGAAAATGCAAATTAGGTTATAGAAAAGAAAAAAAAAGTTCTTATTGAAAAAGATAAAGAGTTGGCTATGTTGCAAAGTCAAATTAAACAGGTTGAAAATTCAAATCCTTAGTTAAGTTATTTTAAAGGATATTGTTTTAATTGTAATATTTTTGGTCATAAAGCTTTTCATTGTACATTGAAAAGACGTGATTACAAAAGCTTTATCATGTGTTTTAAGTGCATTCATTATGGACACTATGCTAGTCAGTGCAAACTTATTTTGAAATAAAAACAAGTATGGAAACCCATTGAGAAGTCTTTAATCATTGAAACAACTTTGTTTGTTCATAAACCAACTACTTGGGTTTTGGACAATGGCTGTTCACATCATATGACAGGTTGCAAGAATAAATTTAAAGATCTAGAAGAGTTTGATGGTGCATTTGTTTAGTTTGGTGATAATTCAGGTGCTTATATAACTAGTTGTGGTACAATAATACTAAATTCATATACTCCTATTCATAATGTTTATTATGTAGAAGCATTGAAACATAATCTTCTAAGTGTTAGTCAGATTTGTGATAGTGGCTATTCAATTTCCTTTAATGCAAAATGATGTTCTATTAAAAGCAAAAACAAGGTTATTGCTAATGGTTTAAGAACTGGAGGAAATCTATATAATTTAATTGATTCTTTTGTAAAAGAAACTTCTTTGATCAATACTTGTCTTGTTAGTCAAGTAGAAGATAATTGGTTGTGGCACAAATGACTGGGTCATCTGAATTTTGATAATCTTGCTAGAATTAGCAAAAATAAGAAAGTTAGAGGTTTACCTCTAATTAGCAAACTTGACAAAATCTGTGAAGAATGTGTCAAAGGAAAACAAGTAAGAGTGTCTTTTAAAACCAAGGAGTACATGTCAAATAGACCTTTAGAGATTGTTCATACAGACTTGTGTGGTCCTACAAAAACACCTGCTCTAAATGGTGAAAAATATTTTATGTTGTTTGTAGATGATTATTCTAGAATGGTCTGGGTAACCTTTCTAAAGCATAAATCTGAAGCTTTTTCACGCTTCAAAATATTCAGGAAAATGGTAGAATGTGAAATAGAGCTTAAGTTAAAATGCTTACAATTTGACAGAGGAGGAGAGTTCATCTCATAGGAATTTATTGAGTTTTGTGAAAAACATGGTATTAAAAGGCAATTCTCAACTACTCGAACACCTCAGCAAAATGGTGTTGTTGAATAAAAAAATAGAACAGTCAAGGAAATGGTAAGAACAATGTTAAACAAGGCAAAGTTACCTGATAAGTTCTAGAAAGAAGCTATTCACACAACTATACATATTTTGAACAGAGCTCAAGTCAAAATTAGGATAGCATATACTCCCTATGAGTTGTGGTATGGAAAAATAGCTAATATAAAAAATTTTAAAATATTTGGCTGTAAATGTTTTATTAAGAAAGACAGTGATTTGTTAGATAGTTTCAACTCAAGATCTGACGAAGGTATTTTTCTAGGGTACTCAACACAAAAAAAAGCTTACAAATGCTTTAATACAAGGTTGAATAAAATTATTGAAGTAGTTAATGTTATCTTTGATGAAAGTTCTTTCTTAAATCATGGAAATTGTGTTGATGAAGAATCTCTGGAAAGTAAACAATCTGTATCTTGTGAACATGATGTTAATTCTAAAAAAGATAATCAGGAACATTCTAAATCCTCTGATCAAGAACAACATATAGAATCTCAAGAAACAAAAATACCTTTGAAAACACCATCTATAATAATAGCAAAAAGGCATCCTGAATCACAAGTTATTGGTTCTGTAGAAGGAGGAATACTAACTAGGAGAAAGGCAAAAATGAATGAACATGCTCACATTGCTAAACATGTATGTTTATTGTCAAATTTTGAACCAAAAACTATAACTAAAGCCTTGTTTGAACCTTGCTGGTTAAATTCTATGAAAGATGAAATTCATCAAATTGAGAAAAACCAGACTTGGGAACTAGTCCCTCGACCTAATAACAAAAATGTTATAGGTGGCAAATGGATTTTCAGAAATAAACTTAATGAAAATGGAAAAGTAATAAGGAATAAAGCCAAATTTGTTTGTAAAGGATATGCCCAACAAAAGGAATTGATTTTGGAGAAATGTTTTCTCTAGTTGCAAGGTTAGAATCCATTAGGATTTTTCTTGCTTATGTTAGTTATAAAAAATTCACTGTTTATCAGATGGATGTCAAAACAACTTTTCTAAATGGATATCTTGATGAAGAGGTATACATCAAACAGCCAAAGGGTTTTGAGTCATCAGATAAACCTGAATATGTGTATCATCTGAAAAAGGCATTGTATGGTCTAAAGCAAGCTCCTCAAGCTTGGTATTCTAGGCTAGACAAACATCTTACAGCAAATGGTTTCACAAGAGGAAGTGCAGATAGTACTTTATATATTAAAAATGTTAATGGTGACATTCTAGCTGTAGAAGTTTATGTTGATGATATCATTTTTGGTTCAACTAATGATGCATTATCTAAGCATTTTTCTGATATCATGGCATCAGAATTTGAGATGTCTCTTTTAGGAGAGTTGACATTTTTTCTTGGTCTTCAAGAATCTCAGCTTTTAAATGGTTTGTTTTTGTCACAAACAAAGTATGCAAAAGAAATGTTAAAGAAGTTCAATATGGCAAACTATAAACCTGTTAGTACACCTAAGGAAACTGGGTGTAAACTAACAAAAGATGATGACTCACCTTCAGTGGATCAGACTTATTATAGTTCTATGATTGGTAATCTGTTATATCTTACAGCTTCTCAGCTAGATTTTATGCAATTTGTTTGTCTTGTTTCCTGCTTTTAGTCAACTCCAAAACAGTCACATCTGAATGCTATTTTTCGTATTTTCAAGTACATTCAAGGAACTATTGATTTTGGATTGTGGTATCCTCATACTGATGATTTTACTTTACTTGGCTATACTGATTCAGATTGGGGTGGTTCAGATGACAAGAAGAGTACCAGTGGTGTTGTGTTTTTCTTAGGACCATGTTTGGTTGCTTGGCATAGTAAGAAACAAGATTATGTTACTCTCTCTACATGTGAATCTGAGTATGTTGCAGCCACTACTTGCTATACAAAATTAATTTGGATGTCATATCAATTGACTAATCTTGGTTTTTAGGTACCTAAACCCATCTCTATTTTGTGTGATAATGTCAGTGCCATTCAGCTAAGCAAAAATCCTATTTTGCATTCTCGAACTAAACATGTGGCTATTAAGCTTCATTTTTTATGTGATCATGTACTTGCCAATGAGTTTCAATTACTTTATGTTCCTACTCAAGCCCAAGTTGCTGATATATTTACTAAAGCTCTTCCTCTCGCTTCTTTTGAACAACTCCGTACTCAGTTAGGAGTTGTCTCTTTTTCTCTTTTGCATTAACTTTCTCCTTCTGGGGGAGTCTGGATAGGCTTTTCTCTGTCCTTGATGCAAAATGGGGTAGATCTATTTTAGTGCTTTCAGTGCAGTGAGTTATTTCAGTTATTGCAATGAGTTATTTCAATGATTTCAGTTTAGCAATGATTTTATTTCAATGAGTGATTTCAGTGTGATGTGATTTCAGTGCTTTCAGTATGATTTTGGTTCAGTTTCATTGGTATTGCTCTCAGTGGCTATGATTTATTTGTTTTGCCTCAATGACAAATGGGGGAGTTTTTTAATGGTACTAGTTTGTCCTTGATGCCTTCTCATTGCTCATCTGGCAATGTTGACTTTGACACAATGCATAAGATATTATTTTATTTTGATTATCTTTTATGCGGGTTATATTTAACTGTGGGTTATCATTCTTTTGTTTGATGTTGACTATGGTGTCAACGCGTGGTCATTATGCTATTCACGTGGCATTTTATTTGTGGCAAATTTGAGGTTATCATTATGTTTGTTTAATTATGCACTTCTTTACAAAGCTTCTCCTTGAAAAATATCATTTTTTGTTTTACCCGAATCTTCAGCCGCCCCCATGACATTTTTCTTCAGCCCTGTTCAGTAAAGGTTGCTTCATTCATTTGTTTTGGGTTTTTACTATGTTGCAGAGCAATGCATACGGATTCTATTGATATAAGTTTTGTTGGCATTTTACTGATTCTTTGTCTATGGCATTGGTGAGCTTGATGGAGCTTGGAGTATTCATGACATTTGTTGTTCAAGCCTTGCAATGGTATGCTTTAGAGCACAAAACTCACTATCTACATTTTCTTTTGAAGCTTCATAGGTATGCTTCGAATTCAAATGTTTTAAAAAGGAAAGGAATGCTGAAGAAAAGAATCATCTCTGCATGTTAAGTATGGATTTTTGTTAAAGTATTGTTCATAAAATGTTACATTATGGGTTTCTGCAGATACTATGAAGTGTTGAAATATGGGTGTGTGTATATATCGATGCATTTGATTTTGCATAAAATGTTGTAAATATGCAAACAAGCTTTATTGTGACTTTGCAGTCATGTTGTGAACTGAGTAAAAAGCATTTTGAGGTTTGAAATACTATTTTAGTTTTACGTCAAAGTTTTTTGAGACGCATTTTGTTTTTATGCACTTCTCATTCCGTTATATGGTTGTTCAGTTTTGAAATATTTTTTTAAAAAAAACCCTCATTCATTTTCTAATGTATATATTTGAGGACAGTTATGAAATGCTTTTTGTTTGGTACACAGCTTCAGTTGACGTGTTCAAACACAAACAGTTATTTGTTAAATTGTTAACATTATTGGGAGCATCATGTTTTAGTTTCGGTTATGGGTTCAGGGAAATCAGTGTTATGCATACAAGAGTGGTTAAAAGTTGTTTAATTTTGTGAAATTTTTTTTCGGTTTCTGATAATAGTTTACACACCTGGCATAGATACATTATGAGTTCAACTCATAATGTGAACTATTTTCATTTGAGCATTATCTGTTTGAACTCAGTGGTTGGTTTTCAGTTATGGAAGAAGTTATTCAAACCAGTCTAGAATTGGTTTATTGTTTTGAAAAGTTGTAAAAATCTCCTTACTTTAAAAAGAGGAGTGAGATAGTGTTAAAGTGCAAGAAAAAGGAATATCATTTTTTAGTGAGAACATTTGTATTAAAAAGATATCATCATATACAGTTTTATATGCAATTTGTATGATCTTTTCATGCATACAGTTACATATATAAACTATGAGGTTTTGAAGTGTAAAAGATATATGTTAAGAAAAGCAGTAGAAGCTGTTGATGTAAGAAATATTTGAGAAATAAAAAGACAGGTTTAGATTAGGAGTGGTTTTTCTCCCTGTGATGAAACCGTAAGGTTTTGAGGGTTTCCCACTTGGCAAAAAAATCAAGTGTTATCTTGTGCTTTGTTATTTAATCATTATGTTCTATTGATTTGAAAATTTTGCACTATGTAATAGAAGTTTAATCATAATTTATAAGGTTTTATATAGTCCTGATTCACCCCTCCTCTCAAAACTATCATCACTTCCAACAATTACTTTACTTGTTTTATGTTAATATATGCAATATTATCTGTTCAGTGAATGGTTAGTAAAAGGAGATAAAAGTTTTTGGAGTACTAATTCCCCCCTCCCGTCTTAGTACTTAACTTTCCATAAATTAATCCAACAACTAGTATCAGAGCAGAGTCTCTTATTCTGAAGTTTAACCACTTGAGAGGAAAGATGTAGAGAGATGAAAAGCTATAACTATGCAAAGGTGCAACCTGATCAAAAGCATTTCCACTCTCCATCAGATTGAATTGCGGAGGATTTGATTACAAGTTTTAAGGCCAAGGAAAGCAAGTGAGCAAACAAGGAGAAGAGGAAGGACGAGTTGTCTCATCCACAAAAGTGTGGAGTATTTAAATAAATAACTGCAAAACGTGTTAGACGGTTGCTTAAACAAGAAAAATCCATGTGGGGAGATAAGGAAAGGAATCTCAAGGGAAAAATATCTCTCGGGAGCTTTGCACAACCATAAAATTTTCCAATTATATTTTATTCTATTTAAATACAATAAAATAAACATGTAAATATCTAAGTAAAGCACAACCATAAAAAATTCTAATTATATTTTATTCTATTTAAACACAAGAAAATAAACATGTAAATATCTAAGTAAAACCAGCATTTGTGAGATACGCTTTGCAAACCTCAAAAATTTCTTACCCAGTAATAATTAGCTGAAAACAATCTTTTTGAAACGAAAAAAAATTTCGAGAGAGATTTGCACAAGCTTGCTTATATTTAATTCTATATAAATAGAATAAATTATGGTGTAAATCTAAATAAAATTAGTATTTTTTGGTCAATCAATGCATGGATTGAGCATAAGTTTGACTGCCCATCCATTTGAGATTGTTTAATATAAGGCATACATGTTGTAGCATACTTTAATTGAAAAAAAATAGAATGGAATATCTAAATAAAAGTACTATCTATGTGATATGTTTTGTGAATTAGTTTCTTTGATATTTTTCTTTTGGTGAATGCATGCTTGGATAGAGTGTAAGTTTGATGGTCCATCCATATGACCCTTTTCAATATGAGACATATGTTATTTTGAAAAATATCTATGTTAGCATATTTTTTATTAACAAAAAATTCTACATAAAATACAGGAGAGTTATCAGTTTTGAAAAAACTTATTATTACTATTATTGATTTATTACTTTTGATTAAAAGTCTATTTATTATAATATTATAATATATTATTTAAAATATTGTATTATAATTCTCTCTTTTTTTTATAGATAAAAGGCATTGGCCAAATATTTTTTTATTAGTAATCAACGTATAAAATCTAACTCATTAGGATGCGTGATAGGAAA